>JAFREQ010000092.1:0-170000 GCA_025331565.1 Holacanthus passer | reverse complement strand
TTAACCATTTTCACTGCCTTTTTAGTTTTCAGCAGTTCCATGTAAATTTTTCATTCTACAATTGGACTCTTCAGAAATACTTCCTTTTTCCTTATCATCAGTGTTGACCCAGACCAATTTGCGGCAGACTGCCTCTAAACTTTGAAGAGAGCCTCCTCCATAATCAGCACCTCGTCACAATAATCAGCGCTCATCACTCAGTGACCTTCAGGACATTTCTGAGGAGGAGAAGAGCCTGATTAAAAAAAAGAAAAGAAAAAAAAGCTTGGTCAAAACGAGATCTGACTTTTGCCAACTTTTACCTTAATACTGTTTTTTGTTTTTTTCCACTTTACAATGTCACTGGAGTTACTCCAAATACATTATGCATGGTGCGGTGCATTTTGGTATCCAGCACAGCCCAGACACATGAATCCAAATTACAGCTATTTTCACTCCACTGCAGTCATAAAAGAAAATCAGTGTGAAGTTATAAGTTAATTAGAAAAGTATTCACATTGTCACCTTGAATTCTTCCCCCTCCTCATGTATGGTCCTCAAGCTTCCCTCCACGGCCGTACATGTGAAGTTCCATCGGGTTTGATTTGGCCAAATGGGTTGGCACTTGCATTTGTCTTCCACAATTTCTGCAGCCACGTACTGTTTGTTTGTCCCACATTGTTTGGCATTTTCCAAAAACAGCACATGATAACCAATTAGTATAGATCATTCTTCCCTTCTACACTGGCAGCATCTGTTGTGGCAATTAAGTTTAGCAGGCGGCTTACACACCTTTGATGAGGATGGAGTTCAAGCCCACTGTCTTCTTCCAGGAGGCTGATTGTGTCCTTATAGAATGTTTTTCTTCATCTTTTTCAACTTCTTCAGACTTTTTCTGTTCACCAAAAACACTAAACCTTGATAAAGTTTGAGCTGCTGTCTGTTGTACTTCTCACCACCGTGCCCTTTGTGTGGTACTGACAGCGAACGTCATCAAGAGCACCAGCTGGAACAACCAAGGATGTCGGACTCTCACAAACCTTTGCAAGTGCAGCAAATCTTTTTCCAATGTTCCTTCTTCTATTCAGTGGATAGTGACACTAAAGCAATTTCTCTGGTCTGGTCTCTGGTCACTTTTCTCAGTGGAAGCGCAACCTCCAATTCTCATTCATTCTTTTTGAAAGTTCTTGTATTTCTTCCCAGAGACATGCTTTTGCAATATTGTATTGTATGCAGTCATGCCAATAAAGTCCCTTTAAATGAACTGAATTGAATGGGTATGCATTAGGATGCATTGTGAATTCAGGGCAGACGAAAGTTAATTAAATGCAGGTTGCTCAACAAAAGCAAATGTATGAAGACCGCCACAAAGTTAATGATGAGCTATTCAGCTATTGTCTGGGAAAATCATAAGACTCCACTTATGTTCATCATGACTCATTGCATCATTGCCTGCTTGCTTGGGATTTTTGCATGTCCAGTGCTGTGCTGCAACAAGGTCAGTCTGGGCTGCCAACTTTGATGGATGTTTTCTCTGTGAATCAAATCTTTATATATTTACATACATTATATACTGTATATTTAGAAATGACATCAGTTTGAACTTATGGAGAAACATTATCCTGCATCATCAAGTTTACTGAACAAGTTTAACATAAGAACTACACAAGAGTAAAAGAAGTCCCATCTTGTGAGTGTGTGTTGGTCAGTGTGTCTCTCCACCTTCTGGTGCCTTGAGGGAACAGCAGCAGCATATAGGGAGGCTGTTGGCTTTTCACAGTTCACTGCTTCCACTCCTACCAAGCACAGCCTCCTCCATGCCGTGAAAAACAAAAGTCTGTTTCTAATAAAGTAGCTCAAGCTGTCCTCTTCCTGTGCTGCTGGTCTTTGAATTGTGTGGTTTCAATGGTTGTAAATGATTTGAAACCATCTAACTGAAAATAAAAAAATGTGTTACTGTAATGAGAGAAAATACAGTTTGTTAGTTCCACTCCCTGATACAAACCGTGTATTCACACCAGATCTTCAATTAGCTTCTTTTGTTGTATTTAGTTCATAAATGAAACAAGATTCAATTAAAGGTTTTACAGCTGCTTTTAACACTGCGAGTAACACTCTGAACGATATGGCATGAATGCATGAAGAGTCTTTGGACTTTGAACAAACAACATCATCTAAAGAAACATCCACCAGATGTGCATTGTTAATGTCAGTTTGCAGGTTATGTAGAAGCTTTGAAACTTGCTTGTAAATTCCAACATCAGTCAGTTTGACCCTTGACATGACCTTTCAGAGGCAAAGAGAAAAACAACATTGCTGATATCTCTTTTTTTTTGCTTCCTTTTGATAACAAAAACTTTCTAAAAATCTATTTAAAAATCAAATTTGCATTCCTTTTGACTGCAATATGATTTCAGTTGGACGTCAAGGAGTCTGACACAGAATTACAGTGCATATTCCATTTAGATGCCAGTTGTTTTTCTAATAAAGGAACCCAAAATTGCATATGTTCTTCTTGTTCTTCTATCAATACTACTCACATCCGACACAAACCAATGCATGTTCTCCTTATCGCAAAGTTAAAGTAATAAATTGGATTGGAGTCGTCACTATGTCAGCTTGACTCAGACTTTATGAGGTCAGTAATGCTGCATCTTACACTTGTCAGGCCCAATTCGTTATATGCAGATATAGCTATATAACCAGCCAGATGAATAAACACAACCTTCGCCCTCTTAACGTTACACCTCTTGTTCTAATGTATTCTCTGTGGAGGAGCAGGTCAATAACAGGACAGTGAGGGCTGTATTTCTGGCTCAGTGTGTAGGTTAGAACTGCCAACGGGATGCTGTAAAAACCCCAGTGACACTCACACATATACAGTATACATACAGGAGCAGAAGCCAGATACAGCCGAGCCACAAACCAATATAAGTGTATATGAAATTGTTTGGTTGTCTTTGGACTCTTGCCCAGAGCAATGTTTTCACGGTTTAGTGTATATTTTAGAGTAAGGGTGCGTCTTCCGGGACAGACGCAGCGAGCAGGAGACTGTTCAGCACAGAATAGCCTGCAGCCACTGGCTCAGTGTACATTTATGAGACACTAAAAGGAGAAAGAGATGGGAAGGAGAGGAAAAGGTGGCGCTGAAACAGAAGCACAGATGTGTGTGCAGGAAGTTCATCTCTCGCCTTGTGAGTGTGCGTTAGTGGGTGTGTCGGGTGTCTCTCCACCTTCTGGTGCCTTGAGGGAACAGCAGCAGAGCATATAGGGAGCCTGTTGGCATTTCACACTTCACTGCTTCCACTCCTACCAAGCACAGCCTCCTCCATGCCATGAAAAACAAAAGTCTGTTTCAAATAAAGTAGCTCAAGCTGTCCTCTTCCTGTGCTGCTTGTCTTTATATTGTGGGGTTTAAAGAGGAGGGAACAACTTTTCTCTAAAGCCTGTTATTATGCTCTATTTATGTGATTATATTGTTTACATTTCACTTTGTTAAATGCAACCATTTTTTTTATTATCACCTGACCTTTATTTCAATACTTCCTTCATGGTTTGGATCATGAGGCTTGTAATGTGGCAGTTAACAACCCGCCTTTTTCGCTCATGGCTGGAAACCCCAGTGTTAACAGAGACTGGTGAAAACCAGCTTCATGATAACAGTTATCCTGTGTGTTGTTAGAATAATACAAGTTCTTGGTGCTCTCCTCAAACCTGTATCTAATCACCCCACTTCCTTTTACCAGAAGGTGTGCATGCACATATACACACATGTGCCACTACACTTAGTACAATGAATGCAGCTTGCACCAACCGAGTGTAATTAGACACAGAAAAATACATGATGCTTGAACCTTTATCTACTGCTGAACCTCTAGTACAGATTTGGAGAGACAAATTTCCCTCATTTGTACATTGGGGTCTACATGTCACCAGGTCCCCGGTGGCAATTACACACATATGTCGTTTAGTTAATGACTACAGGTGATGACGATGATGATGATGATGATGATGATGGTAAATGCAAGCTATGTAGGCAATCCATGTAAGAATGTTTTTAAGGGATTTTACCTGATAACCTTTTGCAAAAGTCCTGTGTTTTTTATTCTGAAATATTGCATATAAACATATGTGGGGTAGTAACTCAAACAAGTTACTAATGACTTATTACTTAATTCAAAGTGTGATGGCATAACATTACTTTTAATTTTCTGACAGACACAATTAGACAACTAATTACTTCCATCCATCGCCGTCAGTTATCTGGGGCCAGGTCACAGTGGCAGCACCGTGTGGAGAAAACTCCCTTCAGTCCCAAAGCTTGCGACCAAAGATGAGGGTTGGAATGTAGATCTACTGGTAAATTGAGAGCTTCACCTGCTTCACCACAACAGCCCAGTGCAATGCTCATATTACTGCTGACGCCTCACTCAGTCCACTTGGTCAATAACTTTACTGTGCACATGAACAGAAGAACATTGTATAAAGATAGACTTGTGAAAAATGAAAAAAAGTTAACATATTCTTTAAGATATCCACTTTTTTGCCACGTCCTCCTCTCCAAAATAAAATTCTCACTTGAGGGAGCAGGTGTGCAGCCAATGACAGCATCCTCATGTTTTGAAGCTATAAATTTGACACAGCGTGTGCATCAGCTGCAGCGACTGTTGACTGTTGGTGTATAAGCTGAATGGACGTGCTTGGTTTCATGACAGTGACTGCGTCTCCCCGTGGTCCCTTTTACAGGCTGCAGCAGCTTCTTCATGCTTAAAAGTAAAGAAGTTAATCCAGCAGGCTACTCGGAAACATTCCCTGTGGTTCATCCAAGTGTTTTCAGCAATGGATAGGTGCTTTAAGCCCCCAAAAGTACGCTTAAGCTCAGATTTCATGTGGGTATATCACTGCAAAATGTAAGGCTTTCATTACGATACATGGGGATGGATTTCTTTTGGGAGACATTTTTCGCTCTTAGAGTTGAAGAATGTTTCATTAGTGTTTGGAAGCCAGCAGTAAAAAAAAGCAGACTATGAAAGTATTTTGTTTCCTGACGTCAAACTGAAGTAAAGACTCACCAGGGGGGAATTCGTTTTTAGTGGAAACAAATTTTGGCACGTTAGCTTTGTGTAAACAGCATCCTATCAAGATGTCCTGGTCACATACATACTGTTGTACGTACCTGTCTGTCCACTCCAACTGGGACAGAACCAATTAATATCCAGGCTTTGGTTCTGACAACACTATTCTTTAATATTAAGTACGCTTCCTTGGCCTGGCATGGATGGTCTTACATTTCCTAACTGTAAAATAAAGGTACTCTGTGGAGTTTTGGAACACTAGTAGTGTTATGGAGAAATGTTCTTACGGGGAAAAAAAGGACTTAAACTAGCAAATGTGAAAGTAGAGAATGCATGATTTAAATATTATTTTTAAATGGGCTTTGCAAATGTTTTATGATGAAAGAAATGCTTTCATGATTATTAGACCTCAAGGATGCACACAATGTGTTTCGTTGAGAAACACCAAACACAAATATAACTTGTGTGTGTTTATGAGAAAACTCCACTGGGTACCTTCAGAACGTAACTTTTATTTTAGTGTTAAATGATGCCATTTTAAATACGCGTTCAGGGAGAGGTGGAATGATTGTGGAGCCTTAGTGCTGTAAAAACTTCCCATCATGGGTAGTTACACCTCACCATCAGCACAAAAATTCCCACTTTCCTGGAAAAACAAAATAATTTCTCATCCCAAAAGGAAGGCAGACACTGCATTAAATCTTAATATGTTGTATTTTAGGTCTAATTAGGATTTAAGGTCAGGGAGAAGTTAAGATTAAAGAGGAACTCCACCAATTTTACACCTTAAAGTCTATTTACAGGTGTTGGGGAGTTATATTGTATATGTGACATAAAGTTGTTTAAAGCCTTTTGTGGCTCCAGATGCAGCTGTGTTAAAGCTGATAGATTGTCTGATGCATGTCACTGGAGCCAGCACTGGTTGGGGCTGAAGATGACAAGTTTCAGAATGAAAGAAATCTGTGGGTGTGGAGACAGAACAACGTGAACCTAGCAGACCTCTGTTGTCATCTCTGCTCGAGGCAAGCAGCTCTAGGCTACATTAGCCTCTACAGACAAAACACACCAGAATCTCCAACCCAACTGTCAGTGGTTGAGTTGCACTGTGGGTAATGTCTGAGCCAAGTTTTGCTGAGGAAAAAGACAATATCTCTGGTTCTGCTGAATTGATTGACCTTCCAATAGTGTTGTAAAGAATTTGTTGAAACCGATTGCCCTAAAATGCCCCTAATGAAAAAATAACTTACCAAAAAAAAAACATATGGTGATGGGACCTCTGCACTCTTATGGTATGTTACCATATTTTATCATTACATTCACTTGTCAGACATTTTTCCCCCACATACATACACATATGGGGTTCAGTGTCTTGGTCAAAAACACTTAAGACTAATCTCATCCTGCACACTCCACCATAAGAAATGTCTTTTCTTTCTTTTTTTTGCTTGAAACAAACATTTGGCTGCCAGTGTAGCAAGTGATTTTCATTTGATCAGATTTCTTAAAATAAGTCAGGAAGTCCAGCTACCAGAATTCTTAAAAGATCAAAAAAGCTAATCCAAAGGAATTCTTGTTTAGCGCAGTTAATTACAAGGTAGTTAATACTGAATACTAGGAGATTAAATCTCATTTTTCATCCTTTGACCTCCAAGTGTTCATGATCTAATTATTCTGAGACTATAGCTTTCATTGTCTAACTGAATGGGATGTAATGTATGTTTTGTGTGAGTAACTTGATGATTGACAAAAGCAACAAACTGCCTTCCTCTGTCCTCAAATAACAAAAAGGTGTTGGCAGAAAAAAAGCAATGCTCACTCCATTTTTGCCCAGGAACAACACTTCTGAAAGCTCTGGTTCCAGTTGTGCTGAAGAACACATTTTCTGTCTGTGAGCTGACTGAGACTGAACATCCATCTTTTTTCTCTTCTGACATTTGTACAAAAATCCTTTCAGCAGTTTGGAGACAAAAAGCAAGCTACTGATCTGTAACCAAAGTCCTCTGCTGTTGCTCTATTCTATTCTAACAGAGAGGCCATTTTGTGAGACCTAAAGCATCTATGCATCAAAAGAAACATTAATAGGCGTTATATCCAAATGAGTAGCCTTTAAACATATTGCTGTGCTATTGTCCAATATTAAAGTCAACTTTTTTTAGGTGTTACTGGTACAATTTTACTACTAGACATAACACATGAATTCTATTTTATGTTGACTGTCCTTGAACCCAAGAGGATAAACAGCATTTAGTCTACATGAGCATCCTGCAGCTTGTAGATAAAATAGTGACCATCTTCAGTCTTATTATAATACTTAACTTTTTCTCCTCGTGGGTATTTAGGAGTTTTGAGATTAGTGATGGACCAAAGAAAACAAATGTCCTGTTCATTTCTGGAAGAAATCCTCTTATCTTTCTCATTTAAAAGAAAAAATATGAATTTGAGAACATGTTCTGCACAAACTGTAACCCACAACAACACTGAAAAATAAAATGATGAAATATCACGCTTGCAATTAGAGTTTTCCTTCTTTGTTTGTGAAACTTTCTGCTGCAGAAAAAAAGCACTTTGAGTTTGTTTCTTTTCCCTAAAATTCAATTCCACAGTAGATCTCACAAAGAATCGGACACATATGTCTTGTTTTTCCAGGGGAAAAGGTTTAATCCTCATCATAGTGAACATGGTGAGTCCAGAGCTGAGAGATGGCTGCTCGATACATGAAAACAAACACCAGTGATCACAGCCATGTTTAGGTCACATGTTGAACATACTGCACAGAGGCTATTCGAAACAAGATATTTGAATATAGGCTACTGACTGAGCTGGACTTCTGTTCATCACTATCACAATGCATCATTAGTAGCTTACACGATTAAAGGGAAACTCCACTCAGTTTGGGAAACCACACACACTACTACTGGTCGAAGACAACCCAATCAATATTTGTTCTATTGGCAGACTTACCTGTGTCTATGTGGGCTGAGAAAACTGCTCTACGTTTAAAAGCTAAATAAATCATTTAACTCGTTGGATTATCTGACAGATGCATCATCACAACGCTGAAAACATAGTGATTTGACTTTTGTGGAAAGCTATTTAACAGTAACAAGATTGGTCTTGAACCAAAGTAACATGTATGGACTCTGAACTGAGTGGGATTTCCTTGTAATTCTGTGGCAGTGAAAAGTAGCAACATATTCGTGAGAGTTTTCAAGAAGCAGGCATACACACACTGCATCGTTTTTTTTGTTCAAGAAACGGTGATAATATTTCTGTTCGATGAAAACATTTAGCACAATCAATATGAAGATGTGTTCCGGAGTCTTTCTCCAATGTTTAGAAAATTGCATGAAAGTGCCAGATTCAACATTTCAGGTGTGTATCAGCATGTGTGACTGCAAAACATGAACATTCATTTTCAACGAGACGTTTTGCAAACAATGATCCTGCTGCTTGAAATCCCCCACTAGCATAGAAAACTAAACCCAACGAAAATCTAGAATTGCAATATCATTGAACATTAACACCAATATTCATGTGAGGACCTGCTTGCTCATGAAAATGTGGCTAAAATAATGCATAACAGCCACCTTGTATGCGCTGTCACTTGCCTGTCATTACAGCGATGCATTTGTTCCACACACACTTTAAAGTGCAGAACTGTGATGAACTGTGTGTGACACAAAGCGAGTCAAATGTTGTGTTGCATCTATGAAATAAATCCGTCATCCTCAGTGTGACGTCTGAAATGTCTGATTCCCAAGTAGACTTATGATTTTTCATTTTTTTCCCCCCACATCTGGAAAGTTGAACACCCATATAAAATATAATTAAAAAAAAGATAATCACAGTGCAATAAATTCCGAGAAGATTCATCCAAACCAATGTCACCTTCTACCTTCTGTGTCTGTGTCCACGTCACACTGAGCTGAGATCAGTCATACAATCAGGGACCACTTGGAAAACTACAAAGAGGGTCTTTTTGTTATCAATATGAGTGCTGCACAATAACTGTCCTCCAGCAGGTGGTGCCATTGCACAGTGCTGCATCCAATGAAATACAAAAACAAGAATGTGGGAACTGTGAATACAGAACAAAAAGGACCTGTGTCTCAAAACCCGATGGCTGTGTGAACAAAAACATCAATCACTGACTGCTACAGAGGGAGTCGTTGGTTTATTAATGCATATACAGTTAAGAATTATATTAATGTGGTCCTTTCTTTAACAGCAAACTGGCATAAATAGACTTACTGCATTTGTCACAGTCCACTGTCATGAAAACTATTATGTTGCAGGACAGAGGTCAGGCATTGATGCTTTAAGTGTAAAGCATGTAACAGAAATCCAATTAGAGAAGCTGGGTTTAATTCTCTCCGATTTAAATGAGAAACTGGTTCCCTGATTTTTGTTATCAGGGACATTAGGGAACTTGTGAACGAAGAAAAAATACAGCAATCTTCAGTCGCTTTATACACTCTGAAACTGCTGTTTTGTGAAAGATCCTTTGGCTAAGAGTCCTACAGTTTGTATGAACATTTCAGAACTGAACGTGGGCCTCGGTGCTGCCTAGGAGGTGGTGAATCAATCACCCAGAGGTGATCAGCATCTTAAATTATTGGTTAAATTGCTTCAGTTCTGACGTGAAAAACCTACAATGTTCATCATTTAATTTGATGCTGAATTTATTTCTTGCATCATGGGATTGAGCCTTGCTGCGACTGCTGTGTTCAACCAGGCCATGCCTCTGAAGGTTGCATTAAGGAAAAAACAAAATCACATTTCTCTTCTGGCTTGACTTTGGTAAAGGAAGTTAGTTTACTTAATACATAATGTTATGAGACACTAAAATCATCCATATCCACAATAGATCACTGGCTCCAGAGTTCAGTGCCAACACATCCAGATTTTATGTCCTAAGGTATATAAACACACAATTTTGATTTTTTTGTGGAAAAGGAGGAAGTAATCTAGTATTTTAAAGCAGTATATGTGTATTATATTTTCATTTACAATCTCCAGAAGAACAGGGACATGATTTATTAGACAATTAGCTTTAAAGAGTAACAGGATATTCCACATTTTTCTTATTGTCAACAAACAAATGTATCCTACTAACAAGTATTATGTGTGTACCAAAGTCTGAGATATCTTCTTTTGTGCTATAGAGCTCCATTATTGTCCAGAAACAATACCTACACATACTGCCCTGCTGCCCCAGATACTCACTAGAGCACCAAATGTTGATTAATCTGCAGCTGAAAACAGTCCAACAAATGCACCACTTCCTCCTGTTTGAGTAACATTTGCTAACTGCAGTGACCAGCTGTTTAGGTTGTTTTTAGTAGTAATAATATTCTTTTCTCTTTAATATTCAGTAATCATGAGTGGGCTTGGGGCTGAGTACCACAGGCAGGCTGGGAAAGCTACAAGTACGGAGAGACGGACTAGCACATTGTTGGTTTTGGCCTTTACGTGAGATTTATTGACAATAACAATCTAGAACATCGTTCCCACTTTTGAAGTAAAGCCGGCCACATAATATTAAATTCTGTAAATGACACTGTTAAGGTCTCAGTGTGTGTCAAATAAAGTGCTTGTTAAATCATTTAACAGGGTTTAAAATGCAATCCAGGAGACAATTTTTGTAACTTTCTGGAACAGACAATATGACAATCGTACCCACTTTGCACAACGACTAACCAGGTGTGTGGACATATGCAAGTAGGCAGGGTTTGAACTTAAAGGCTCTTTTTCTCTTTCTTCACACAACATTTCTAGAGTGTATATTGCAACATTATGAATGCCCACTTACTTCATTGTGTCAAGACTACACAGACACACAAAAGAACAACAGAATTCCTGGAGAAAGATGGGAGAAGCAGTGTGATGTGGCCAGGTGGAGGCCAAGACAGCAGTCCTTCAAGTGTTGCCATTTGAAACAGGTATAAACTAGGAATGCACAATATCTTGAGGGCCGAGAGGTTATAAGCAAGAAAATGTTAGTTATTGTCCTGATGATGAAATTTCTGCCAATAGTTGCATCTGATGATTAAAATGAGTTTGTTTGAAGCACACTGAGGCCTTTAGGATTTCCGTCTGGAGCCAATAACCAATACAATTAGATGATTTTGGTGTCCAAGTTTTTCCCACTGAGGGGCTAAGTTGACTACCACGACATGTAGTATATTCCATTAACCACACTGTCTGCATCTGAACTGAAACTTTCACACACCCAAAGTAACAAAACAGCCACAGTAGCCTCCTGTAAAACGCAGCAGAGACCCATTCAACGACAGTAAGTTTGGGAGAAAATGTGCCTTCCTCATACATATCCTCTAACGCTACAAATCTTCCTTGATGACCATTATTGGTGAAATAAATTATTTTTTCTTCTCTGGGTATCCAACCTAAACATACAGATGCCTTCAGAAGATAACTGCCTGACAGCTTTCTACTGTTTAATGCTACACATGAGGCCCAGAGACATAACAGCCGCAGCTGAGATGTAAGAAGCCTAAAGCAAAGTAGAAAAAGAATGAGAGATTTACCTCTGACAGTCAGTATGCAATGCAGTATCTGCAGGAAATAATCAATCCCACACAATGAACAGAAGTTTTTGCTGGTCCGCTCAGTGTTTTTTAACTCATTGCAGCGGTCAGTAGCCAGAATTTAGGGCCTGGCGTTTTAGGACAAGGGAAGGTGAAAGAGCCTTTCGCAGTTAAAAGACTGAAAAAACCCTCTTCCTGATGCTGGTGACCCGATGCTTTTGAACTTCTTAAACCTCAGAAATGTAAGCCGATCTCCCCAAGTTCAGTTCCAGCCATCACACATGCCAAATGTCTCTGACCGAGAGGCTTGCAGGAAGAAAACTTGGAGAGGTCACAGAAGGAGGACTGTCCTCTCGAAAGTGGAAGCTTAATGGTTCTTGGTAGACTTCTGCTGTCAGTGCACTTCATGGTGACCGTGGTCAATCAGTGAAGACAACCAGGGTATTCCAAAGTTAATGACCTCATAGTGGGGTTGGGGATGAACTAGAGTTCAAAGTTTGTTCCTCTTTCCTTCTCACCTCCCCCCCACGTTTTTTCTCATCCTCGCATGAATTGCAGCGTCTCTTTTGGAGGCACGAGAATCGGTGAAAAGAGGCATTCACTGCAACTTGATGACAAGTGTGTGTGTGTTTATGTGTTTGGGGGGGTTGATGTTACCATATGTGGGATTCACAGTGAGTCATTTTAATGACGCCCACCCCTCCACCTAGCCGGCGGTAGTTCATTCCTCCGTACAACCTGGAAAGAGTGAGAATCATATGATGAGAAGTTCAAATGTTCTTTTGTGCTGTAGAAATGATGCGCTACATACAGTAAAGAACATGTGGTGGTACGCATGGAAGTGAACATGAAGAATGGTTCGTTCACCAAAAGCTCTGTTGGCAATGACTTTTCTTTTGTCCAGTTTTCAAAGCCACAATTTTACTTTGCAATTTGGTTGTTTTTATCTGTATGTTTTAGCAATGTAAAAGTGTCATTGGACATTTGGATCTTAAATTATAAGCAGTCTTAAGCTGGCTGTTTTAGCCTACAGGGCTGCCTCCATGCTGCTGTCTTAGCCAGGTTAGTTTTAGCCTGGTAGCTATGGTAGCTGGTCACTTTTACGAAGTTTGTAGCACTTGTACATATGTTCAGTCTTCCACTCTTCTCTATCCCTGGATGCTTACCTCCTCAAACAAGAAAAAAGACCACAGACAACAACAAAGACAATAAGAGACCACAGCAAAACAAACGAAGGAAAAGCTAAATGAACATTGGCCAGCTTAGTTGTTTAGTAGATTGCCCGCTTGCGAGCATCACCTTGTTCTCAAACATTTCAACAACAATTCGGCTGTGTGTGAGAACTGTAATTTGGATTTGCATTTTTAATGGACAAAGTATCTCAAGGTTCTGTACACTTTCTAATTATCAGGTCAGGTCAAAGCCTACACAAGAAAGCAGTGTTGGATATACCATAATGTTAACAGCTGTCTGAGTCCGAGTGTTGGAAAGCAGAATGGAGATGGAAGGAATCAGGTCTCCAAGTACACTATGAGGATATGAAGGAGTTATTACCCCATGACATTAATATGGTAAAGAAGGCAAGAGTGCAATTTTGGGACGGTTGGTCAGCTGGTAATTCCAACCCCTCCTTTTGCCGCAGCTGATGTGACGCTGATTGTAAAAAACTTTTATCTTTGTTGATAAAGTAGAGTCCATCAGAGCTTCTCTCACCTCATAACAGTACATACTCTGTAATCCATTACACTACAACATTTCAGATTATTTTTCTCCCATTTCCTTGTCTGAGCCTTTAGAAAAAGTAGCTCATATGAAAGTATCCTCAAATCCAATCCTCAAATCCAGGCCCCTATCTACTGTCAGCTTTTCACAGTTCTTTCTTTAATGATTGTGTCCCAGATCACTCTAAAATTGCCTGTGTAAAACTTAAAAAAAACAAAAAAACAACTGGGATCCTACCCTGCCTCAAATCTACAGACCAATCTCCTAGTTACCTTTTATATCAAACATTTTAGAAAAACATGTCCGAGCAATTACTTTTAACAACAGAAAACAATGACATATTTGAAAATTTGAGTCCGGCTTTCACAAACATCACAGCACTAAGACAATCCTTCTCACACTAATGACCTTTTAATGGCTGTTGACTACAGACTACACATCAGTCCTCATGTTGCCCCACGTCTCATTGACTTATTATTCTTTAGTCAAACAAGTTCTGTACTGATACCATAACAGCTGCACTAACATTCAATCTGAATACTTGCTTTTTAAGCGCATATGCTGACTCTTTAGTATTATTGCTGTATTGTCTTGGGTTATTTGTTTCAGAAATGTACTTCATAACTATATTTTGTACCTTTAACAGAGTGGCACTTACCTCCATGTGTTGGCATCAGGGTCATAGACTTCTATGGTTTTGAGATACGTCGTCCCATCAAAGCCTCCCACTGCCATCAGCTGACCATTCACCACAGCCAAACCCACCTTGACATACACAAGTACACTTGAGCCTTGTATACAGACTAAAGTATTTGATAACCAATTCAGTACCTTCATATCCACTATGGCAACATAAATGTAATAAGACATTTTACAGATGAATCGCAATCCATCCAGTTATTAGCATTTGACTGTGAAGCAGTAACTAAACTAAACTGCAAAAACAAACCTCATATTTCAACCACACAAAATCCCAACACACACACTCACCCCGCTCCGTCTGGACGTCATGGCCACTACAGGAGACCACTGGTTGGTCCTGGGATTGTATCGCTCTGCACTGCTCAACTCCGTAGTGTCGTCTCTCCCTCCGACAGAGTAAATCATGTCCTGGTAGACCGCACAGCCAAGGTGCTTCCTCCTGGTTCCCATGGGAGACACCGTGTGCCAGCGGTTCTCTTGAGGGTTGTAGCGTTCCACTGACAAGGAGGGAAAGATCGAGAACAGAAAGGAGGGAAAAAATTAAAAGACAGCATATAAGAAATGATTATTGTGAGCATTTCGGCAATGGACTAACCATGTAGTAGACAGACAGCTGAAATAAACCAATGGTTAGTTTTACTTTGCGTTAACAGCAACCATATACTGCACTTTCAGGCAGATGAACCGGCTTGACCAGTAAACTGGATAACATTCAATTGATTAAGGCTAATTTGGCAAACCCAACCTTTCTTGTCAAAGTTATGGGTTAATTTAAGATTTTACTCATCACACAACTCCATCTCATACCAGTATTTAATGGTGACGTCCCATCAGACCCTCCTACAGCATACAGGAACCCCCCGAGCACAGCCACGGCAACACCCAGTCGCCTGGTGCTCATGGAGGCCACACGAGTCCATTTGTTCTCCTTAGGATCATACCTAAAGCATAAGAAGGATGCAATTCTATCAGACAGAGTGATTGCATAGCATAGCAGTCCAACGGAGGCATGAAGGAAAGACATGTGATATACTGAACTACCCAACAAACAATAATATAAGGTTACATGGACATTTTATTATAAACAGAGTTCTGACTGATACCTTTCTACAATATTGAGACAGGAAACACCATCCTGTCCTCCTACAGCATACAAATAACCACCAAGGACAGCCACTCCCACACTGGTACGACAAGTGCTAGTTGGGGCTACGTCACTGCTCCACTGATTGGTCTTAGGATCATATCTGGACAGGAGAGATGGAAGAAAGAGAAACTATCATTCCTAGACCTTTTTGATTTAGCAAAGTGGAAAGACAAGATGAACAGGAAGCACAAAAAGATATAGAAGAATGAAAAACTTCAGACAAAGACTGAGTGATCACCTCTCTACAGAGTTGAGGTACGACGAACCGTCATGGCCTCCCACCGCATACAGTAAGTCATCCAGAACACTGACACCAACTCCACATCGCCGCTTACTCATCGATGCCACCATCCGCCACTCGTTGGTCTGGGGGTCGTAACGCTCCACGCTTGAAATGGCATCACCACTGCACCAACCGCCAACTACAATTCAAGGAGACATGGGAGAAGACAAAGGAGAGTATAAAATATTAAATTATCTCAAAAATGATACAGACACACTGGCAGTGGTGTCTACATACATCTCTACACATCTACACAACTGATGCAAGGGATGGTTAAAATCTATTGCCTAAAGGTACTGACCTGCAAAGAGTACCTCTCCACAGCGGATGGGTTTCCTCGGCCGTGTTCTAGGGCCCTGCATCAGTGGCCTCTCCTGTGGCAGCAGCAGGTAATTCTTAGCTTCATCAACCAGGTCTCTGAAACAACAGATAAACAAGTATATGATATAGTATATAATAATTAAATGTATATTTCCCCACTGTGGGACGAATAAAGGTATATCTTATCTAATCTTATTAGATAATGTGTTTCTTCTCTTGAAAATTGAAAAGTTGAAAATTCAGAAGAAAATAGAAAAAGTTTAGAAAATCTCTGGCGATTTAAAGAAATACATCAAATACCAGATCAGTAATCATTGATTACAGATCAGCACCGGCAGCATTTTCCCACTAAAAACATTGAAATGGTTGAAAAACAAAGCCACCTGCACTCTTCGTCACTCTTAATGAGAGGGTCTGATCCAACGGTGCCCACCAGGAACTTGGGACTGAGCAGTGGCAGACGGACATGCTGCAGGACCTACAGAACACAGGAAACGCACATCAGTCCCTTCTGCTACAACAGTACATTGCAGACTGTAACAGAACAGTCTGTAGAAGTAACAGTGAGTGAGAACTGGCACAGAAGCAGTAAGTGTTGTAGGATATTTCTTCAGCCACACACCTGGGGTAGTTGTGGTCTGCGTTCCTGGATGCTATATTTCACCCAGGCCATCACAGCGTTGAAAACCTGCTCCTCACTCCGTACATTGAGCTCATCACTGGAAATGATGTCAATTAACTGGTTGGCAGGCAGCAGCATGAACTCTTCGCTTTCCATTACCTGAGACAACGGAGCAGAACAGTGAGTCGGCAGCTCTGCCACAGAGAGAGAACAGTAAATTCTAATTCTCCTCAGTCACTCAATGTATTGATTTTCAAAACCATGCAATCACTGCAGTGTTATCATCAAAACAATCATTGCCTTCCTCTTTCTTCAAGCATTTTAAGTTCATCACAGCACATGGCACCTGAAATCATCCTCTACAAATCCTGTGTGTTGTTAAGTGAAAGACAGACATCTTGACATGGAATATCAAGAGAAGCACAGGTGTAATTACTAACATTAGTAATAGTGGCTGCATTCTATTTGATCAGTTCCATGGCTCTGTTGTTAAGCAGGATGGCTGATAGTGGGACTGACTGGGATATTTAAATAGAACACACTTATTGTTAGCATTAATTCGTTCCTCCTGTGCTGTGAAAAGTTAAAGTATCTGCCTGGAAAAAGGTCTATTATAAAGATTAGCAAACAAAATGATCTGTTATATTTTGTGTTATTTGCACTGTGGCGTGCTTTTACAGAAAAATACTGATTGTCCATCAGTTGTAGCTGTTAAACCTGTTGAAACTGGCTGTACACAGTTACTATCTGCCCCATGTAGTATGTCTCTACCAAGCCTATATGGACAGGAACATTTCGGCTACCAGAGCTCCACCTGTTTTGGAGCGATAATTCCATTTTTAAAATTAAAAATTAAACAGTGTTTACATTGTAAACATGCACTGCATTTGATAAGATTTTTCATTCATCTGTTCATTTCATTTTTCATCCAAAGTCATCATCTGCCTCCTTTAGGAGGTCTAAACAGACTCAATGCATCTCAAATATGAGGAGTAGGTGAATACTCACTCTGGTAATAGGAGAACATCAAGAATTATCATCTTCCATCAAATAAGAAATTAAATGACAGGACGAGTCGTTCTACATGTCTGTTTCTGTATCAGTCAGTCAACTTGTTTGTCACATACTCCATGGTTTGTCAGAAATGTCATAAACTTCTCAATTATTGTCTCGAGGCAGCAAAGAAAAGAGTCAGATGCAAGACAAGACAGTCTGTGTGTCAGCTGCTGTTCAGCCCACACAACTGAACAGTCTGAGCCTGTTTCCCCTTCCTATCGACTCAAAAGCTGAAAAACAACATTTTTTTGTCTGTCTAAATTAAAGTATCTGGATGAAGGTTTACTGGTAAAAGATTAAGAAACTCTATCTTTATGCTTATTATTATTACTAGCATATAACTAGCTGCACAAGGCCAGATGTTTATAAAAAAACAGAGCTGAAATGGAACTGAGACAGAGAAGGGTGTCCCATCACTTTTTCCACTGCCTTACTCTTTGACTTCATACATGTATCCTGAAAAGCATGTGCTGTGAAGCTACAAAACTTTTGTAAATCTGACAGCTTCCCTCTTTTTCTGTGCTGTGTTAGCACACGTTTCCAACTGAATCATAAGTCAGTTGACTGTCTGGGCTTTTTCCATGTTTACAATCCATGGGAAACCATAGTGTCAAACAGGCAATCACGCCAACAGCTGTATTAGTTACTGTGTGCACACATCCCAAGGCTTGGAAAAAGGGTAGGTAAACAGTGCCAGAGAACGATGCAGACAAAAAACCACCTGAACTGTGAGCGTGTGACATGGTTTGATGACATTATGTAGTATATAAACACAGACACAGCTTGCTTCCACATGCTTTCCATAAGAAGCAGTTGGTTGTCTACAAGCAAAAGATGCATGTTATTGCTAATTTTCCTGCCTTAACCAGATTGCAGTTTTTAAACTATGCTTTTGCACACACATGTGCATGACAAAGACTAAAGACAAGGACAGCACAGCTCTGACAGCAGTGTGGCAGGATAAAAAAAAATGTAATTAATTAAGTCATAGTTGTGCTGTGTGTCTTGACATTCAAAAAGTCTGACTCAAACTGAAACAAGTAAGTCTAAATATGTTTGACTGCATATCTTAAAGGTGGGGTGAGTCATTCTGAAGAAGTTTCGTTGATATTGCCATCCCCCCTTCTTCACAATTAGATTACACATTGGATTGAATGGATCACAGCTCCTTACGGTCCACTAGATGTCCATTCTATGCGCACTGAAAAAGAATGTGGTGTTTGTACACAGCCCTGGAACCACACAACACCACTGCAGCCAATCAGCAACAGGTGGTGTTTATGGTCATGCACAAGGACAAGACGAAGGGGAGGGGAGACTGGGGGAGCGAGAAGGATGGTAAATCTGGCACACTGACGTCTAATAGCATTCTGAAGAAGAAAAGACAGCAATATGAACAATCTTTCTGCAAAATAGCTCACCCCACCTTTAAAAAGACATCAAATGTAAAACACGGAAACATGTGAATGGTAAGAAAATCACTGTGTATTTTCCGCAACTTCAGTCAGAACTTACCTGTACCATTATTGTAAAATATAGTACAACATGTGATTTCTTACCTCCTGAAAATTGTGCTGCGTGAACTTGTCTGCAATGCGGAGCAGCTCGCGGCAGGAGTGTGTGTCTGCGAAGGCCCTGATGCCCAGACAATTGGAGGGATCCAGCTGTCTCTTGAGGAACTCGCAGCAGGCCTCCTGGATCTCAGCCAGCTGGAGAAGGCAGGCAGCAGGGAGCAGCGTCTGGACGTTTCCCTCCTCTACAGTCACCTACGAGCAGGGAGGGCAGGACATCAAAGACCCTTCACATATAGTCATAGTCTTGAAGCTGCGACTGGTGAGGCACTTGAGCGAGAGTTGTTGTCTGCAGAGTTTCTTCCATCTCAGTTCGGAGCCCTGCAGCTCCTTCTCAGTCTCTACAGGCCTCCTCACACAGACACTCAGTCTGAGGATGCTCTAATCAGATTTACAGCTGCACCATATTGTTTGCATTATTTATGACAAACCTTACTGTACTGTGAGGGATATGCAATGTGATTTTCTAAACCGTGGTTTTGTTTGTAATGTTCTTTCCATATTCAAGATGGTAGTTTTTGACCGAAAATGGACAAGCAAGCAAATACACTGTTCTGATCTTGGTGTATTTGACCTAAAATCACTCATCAAACCTACCTACCTTGATTACTTCCAGATGATCTCAAGTCAACATATGCAACTAAAAAACTCTCTGTACCCATTATGATTCACATGCTTCATTGTAAAGCATGTAAAGACTTATGCAGTTATTATTTGTATTTCATATGTGTACCGAGTTTGGATCCGTTTGTTGAGATTTGTTTCTACTTGACATTGTTTCTGTTCATCAATCTCAAGTGCAATCTACTGTAATTCAACTGTGTAAAAGAAAATATGTAAGAGTTCAAATGAAGCACATTTTACTGTTTATCCCACCTGGTGCAGATTTGTTGAAATAATTGTAAACTTCAGAACTTTCTGTCACTGACTTAACTTAGACTCACTGACTGTCCTTTAGACATGAAAAGCTCCTTCTCTTGTTAGTCTGTGTTCAAATGCAAACAGCCTGTGAGCAACTGCAGTCTGTTCAGTACCGGAGCACAGATAGCCGTCATGTCCACAGATCTGGCTGCTAGCGGCACTTATTTTGTGATAATTACCTAATTTTCAGCAATGTTGATCATCTGCGTGCTCATAGTCAATATGGTTTTGCCTTCTAATTAACTGTGACACGCATTATGTCACCATAAATGTTACTGTAAGTAACCCACCACCAATCCCTAATGCCAAATATCAATGCAACATTGTTCACTGCTACTGCTGTTACCTGTGAAGTGTAGGCAAAGTCAATGAGCAGCTCCATGGCTCTCTCATCAATGTCGCGGATGACCACTTCAGTCTGCCTGCTCTCTGCCAGCTCTCCAGTGAACATCGCCCTGAAGTGAAAATGGAATTCAAGAGATATTACTCAAAGCACTCCACCTGCACTTTGATGTTTATTCAATTGCCAGTGGATTATTTCCAGGTTTCCTTTACCAGATGTGAGCTGAGTATGTTTGTCTCTTTGTACCTGAAGTAGGGGCTGCAGGCAGACAGGATCACACGGTGGGCATAAATCTTCTTGGCACCCACCACCAGCACCACGTCACAGAGCTCACGGTGTTTTCTCAGCAGGTTGATCACCTCCAGGGTCTGCCGTGGGTGTTTGTCAGACACATAGGGCATGCGTGCAGGCTGGGGGACCCCTTCAGGAAGCTTGTTGGGGTCCCCCAGAGTACAGCGGCTGGTGATGTCCATTCCAGTGGTGTCTTGGCGTGCGCTGGTGGCCCTAAACATCAACCAGAGAGGCAACGATTAAGTGAGTAAATCTATCTTTGGTTGTCACTTGACATCTCGTCTTGTTGAGCTCCACAGTCATCTTGTTAGGAAAATTGGTGGAATAATCCTGTCCTGCTGTTAAGTAGAGCTACACAACAGAGCATTGTCTGCCACACTATATTCATATCTGGAAAATTCATTAGGTTTATTTGTTAGTCACATCCAGAGAGGTATTTTAGACATGTTTGGGTTCTTGTACATTAATTACATATGTTGATAAATGCAGTGTAGCTGTGACTCCAAAGTTCCCTCACCATAATACACACCTGATCTACTGCCAGTCGGTATCAGCTGAACCAAATATAGTTGGGTCATTGGCCCAGATTGCCAGTGTAAACTTATCTACACAGTCAGTCCACTCAGTGTACCCCAACATGTTTTTAGAGCCGTGGGTACAGGGTCACTTTAGTTCTGGGACATGGGTTCACTTCAGATCATGTTCCTGGTACCAGGCAAAAATCCCTGTCATCGGGATACATCTAACATAACATGTGGCCTCACCATTACTGGAAAGACACATTATACATTCATGTGGATAATACCATTATCAAAACAGGTCTAAGTTAAAGTTGCATGTTGAAGTTGCATTTGCATTGTACCAATTGTAGGATCCAGCCTTTTTGGAGCTTAATTCATACAATTGATAAGGCTGTGTGATTAATCAAATTTTTCAATTACGATTTTGTCTTCTAACAATTATGAAAACAAGAGAATCAGGAAAAAAAACAAATATTGTGCTCCATTCCATTATGCAACGATGCCCTTGTCTTGTGTTATAAATCTCTTTCCTTTACAACGGTGCACTTTCGCCCCTCCCCAAATGCTCAAACTCCCTCAGCCAGGCTGTGGCATGTTTAATTCAGCTCTCTGCAGTCAAGCGAGCTGTCGTTTGCTGCTTGAATTTTACCACATCTAATCTTGCAGTTACAATACCATGTTTAGAGTGACCGAAAAGGACGAGAGAATCATCTTTACCAAATAAAAATAAGATTTTTTTATTCGTCCCACAGTGGGGAAATTCACAGAAAATGGCCAAAATGGCATTATAATACACATCCAATGCAGGAGCAACAGCAGGGCAGGCTGTAAACTTTATAATCTTGTCTCAAAATGACCAAACCACAAAACTAACTGTGATGGTAGAAGGGGGGTGGAAACAGGCACTTTCTGTCTGTTGGCTCCTCTGATGCTCTCAGCTGCGGTGCTAACTGCCAGTGAAGTTGGCTAAATTAATTTTGAACCAGATGTTGGTATAACCTTTTGTACTACTGAGTGTTCAGCCGAAAGGGCTGTCAGCAGCCCGACAGGAGAGACACTGTGTGGTCCACTAGAAATGTATTCTACGCACACTTTTATGGTTTCTGAGTGTGTGGAAATGTGATGTTTTCACTCACAGATGATGAACAAAGGCATTAAAATGTGGGTCTTACAGCTAAAACATGAGACTAACGTAGGCTGATATAATAGTTGACTCTACACTGCTATCATTTCTTTTTGTTTTGTTGTAGAACAACAAAGCCAGGATTTTACATATTCATTTCACAGCAAGGAGCCTGCCTGCCTCCTGCTGACTTAATGTGAAGGATACACTGCATTAAATATACAAGCTAGAGTCTCATCTCTTACAGTTACTTTATTCAAAACTGTCAAGGTATGTTCTGGGTAGAGCCCCTTATGATTAGCATTTGATCAAGGGTAAAGTGTGTGTAGCAGGGATTTGTCTGCCTTGTAGAAAAGCTTATGTGGTGACATAACAGAACAGGTGCCACTGAGTCATGGGGGGTTCACACAAGTTCTCTAAATAAGACTCTGAAGCATTTTCATTGCGGATATTATATAGTGGATATTTTTCCTCTTCAGTACAAAGGATTTTCCTTAAATAAAGAACTCAGCCGACATGAACATTCAACACCCGCCTTGTTGGGGACATTAAATCTAAGCTGTGATTAAGACCATTCTTATTTAACAGACTAAAAAGAGTCTGGAACTAATACACACAGATTGTTCATTCAGCGAAAGGATCCTATATAAGTTCTTTTACATTTTAATACCACACCTACCTGCGCATTGGCTTTGCGTCCATGCACTGAAGAACAATGTTTGGTCCCACACCTTGAGGTTAACCTAAAAGAGAACAACAACACATCAGACTCTGTTTGTAGTCAGTCTGTCCTTCACACATGTAACAGGAGGAGTTTAGAAATTACATGTGAATGGAGCAGTGTTTGCTAGAGAGCCCTTTCACAACCTCTCTGTTATGCATTTAGTTTTTGGTATATACTTTTGTTTCTTTTTGGGAGAAATGCTCGGTTTGCTGACAAAAAGGCTACAACTTGCTCCTCTTGTGAAGGCACACAAACAGCTTTTTCATTGTAGTTTGTGCCACACCCCTGTCCTGCTACCTTCCATATTTGATCTGTAGGATTTTTCTAAGCAAGACTGAGATCAGTCTCTTGACTTTCTTACAGTCACCATTTTAGTTAAACACACACGCAGTTACTCTGTACACCTTTCGCATTGCAATCAAATACTGTCACGCTGCAATAAAACCTGCCTTTGTAAAGTTTATGACATACAGTTGTCAAACAGGTGTTTAATTCCCTTTGGGGTCATTAAATTATATGGTAACTTTTCTGGTGCCCAACCACATATAAATGGGGTGGGACATATTGTAAAACACATTTTTCCTGTCAACACTACCACAACAGTGTTAAAAACAATAGAGTACAGTACACTTCTCTCATATAGTATTTACAAAATCAATTTACCCTACAAGTTCGATTCCCCTGTGACCCAAACAGTTACAACAGTCAAAATAGTCTACTTATGTGGATGACTTGCAGGCATGGAACTGAAATTTTAGAGTGCAAGTTTTAGCCAGAAAGTTTTGGCAGCACACCAGTTGTTGTCTATCAGCTGTAGCATGCTAGTCTGCATAGGCCAGTTAGTCAAGCACATGCCAACATCCATATGGTAAAAACACATGAGAGACCAGAGATGGAAAATCCTCCCATGGCATTCCAGGATCCACCATATGGGAGCATTAAAGCTTCCCTGTTAGTTACAGTGAAAATGGACAACAATTAGTGTCAAATTGTATACCCACATTGTTCTGCTGAAGTTGGACATGTCTATGCAACCACTTCAAACATGGCAAGTCATTTATGCAGGCAAAACCCAAATGTGTCGATTAGTAAGATAAAACAAGCTGGATGGCAAGTCCCTCACCCCACAGCATTCAAATAACCTCTCACTGCAGATTCAGACTGTACCAGAGCAACAACTAATGCTAAAGGAGTGTTTATCGCTGTGGATATGCCACAATACTTGGCCATAGAGAATACAGGAAGCATATGATCAAAGTGCTTGAGGCCCGCTACAATGAGCTTTAATGTGTGCATGTTAGTCTGTTGTGCCTGATCTGTATAAATGTGCACAAGCCACAGTTGTTGCAAAATTAGCCACAGGTTAGTGGGTTACGAAGTCTTACTGACATTTATGTTATTTTGTCTTAGGAACTGTAAGAACTTGAAGAGTGCACTCAGTAGAGTGCAGATCTCTGCAAGGTGTGTCTGGGGTCATGTTGGTAAAGCAGTTGTTGATCACTTGAGGCCCCTGCTGGTTTAGAGGTGTGAGGAGTCAGCAGTCAATGACTGTACAAAATAGAGCAATCCATTAAAAAAGGTTTTTCAGAAATTGTGAATCACTGCAACCAACAGAGGTTTAGCTGCAGACAGTGTATTGAACTGAATTAAATTTTACAGCAGCAACTATTGAACTGGTAACTTAGTGTGTTTGCTGCTTAGAATCAGGTGTGACATTTGCATGCTTTGATTCCTCTTCTTGTATAGAATACTTTGGAGTGCAGTTATTCCACACAACTTATCTGTGGTTATTAGCCAAGTGGAGCTCAGTTTTCAGCTAACATTACACAAATGTTATTAACCTTATCACAGATCAGGATTAATTAGTGGGAAAACAGGAAGCCACGACGGATACTGTTGCAGGGATCAGCAAGACAGCGGCTCAGCTGTTCACATACCATGAGCACATTGGCTTTGTGGAAAAATATAGCCAAGTCAGTCCTATCACTTCATATAACGTTAATACACTGTTGTTTGTTTCAAGCTGCATCCTTCGCATGACTATGAAATAGTTAAGACTTGGGCTAACTGTTTGTTGTTAGCAGTTTCAGCAGATAGACAGATCCGGATGCGATGTCACCTAGCTAGTTAGCTAATTACAATCTAACAGCTACAATGGTAGAAATTAGGTTCCAATGAGGATTACTGGTGGATGTGGCAGAAACGAATGAGCTAAACAAAAAGAATGTGTACTTCGGGGACTGTTTTTATTTGCGCAGACGTATAAAAATCAATGAGCTAGCAAACGAGTTAGATCATTTCCCGAGGATGTCTGGGAACGCTACGTGCTAAGCTAGCTAGTGGAAGGGAATCCACACACGAGCACAATACAAACGCAAAGCGTAAAAGTGAACTAATGCAACCAAAGAAAAGAAAATGTAATAAAAATGAAGACAGGCCCTCGTAAGCCGACATGTAGGATAACTGGCCGCTTGAGAGTCTGTTTCAGCATCAGGTCACAAACCACCGACTGGACGCTACAAACTGTGAGTTCATGCTAATGATAACTAAGTTAACGTCACGCTTCCGAAACATTGATATTGTTAACATCACAATCTATCTGCCAGAAGGTACACACGTTTAAGACTTTACCTTATATTTCCATCCCAACCGCACAGACGAGTCGGCCAGGTTGCTAATGTTTACAGTTTAACGCCGTCGGTGGTTAAGCACCGCTTTTCTTCCTCTGTACTTTATGCGCATGCCAAATACCAAGCGCCACTTCCGGACATCGTGTTTTCAAAATAAAGGTATAAGATTACGTCATTGTAATTGTACAATTTACACTGATCCGTAATTTAAGAAATAACTGGATTAATACCAACGGAAATTGCGCACTTTACTGTCACAGCAAGAATGCACTCTTTTCTGCCATCAAGTGCCCCTGTTCTTTAAGATTCCATATTCGTTTAATAGCACTTGCCATCCAGCAGAGGACGCTGCAATCCTCCTGGTTTGGGGAGATAAGATAAGATAAGATAAGATATTCCTTTATTCATCCCTCAGTGGGGAAATTCACTAATGCACAGAAGGTAAAAACTGTTGTTGTGTGCGCATTGTTTTTGCTAAGAAGAAAAAGGGGAAACATTATGTGTTAGAGTTAAAAAAAAAACTGAAATGTGACACAACTTATTTCAAAAATACTTATTTTAGGTTATTGTAATATTGTATTGTGTATTGTGAGTTACCAGTCCAGCTGCTGCCAGCCTGTGTGGTATATGCAGAATTGTATTTTTGTATACTTTTAAGTCAGAGAAAAGATACAAAAGTACAATTTTTCTGTCACTATTCTGGTCATTTTGATTTATTTGTGTTATAGGAAGTTCTCTTACTGATTATAATCTCTGTGATTTCATTTTAAACTGCTGGAATACTGGAGCTTTATTATGCTGAAGATGACCATGGAGGTCTCTACCCAGTGAGACCCTACCTAGTTAACATTTGGCATTTTTTAGTCGATTTAAATCTGAAACCCTGAACATAACCTTCAGAGCAGGTTAGGGGTGCATGGAGAGCCTCTTTCGTGACATTACAAACTCTGGCTTTAGGACCAACACACATCATTAACTTATTAATAGTAGTAAGCCCATTAGTACATATTTGAGTAAATGTGCATAGTTACATTCCATCATTCACAACATTTTTGAAGAGCACAATTAATTCCAGGAAACATAGTAAATTTTACCAGGAAATAAACAAAGCTTTGTGGTGCAGCCATGAACTTTTAATTTCCAGCATCTCAAACATCTAATATGACAGTCCATCTATTCCCAGTGTGCAGTTCATATATGGGTTCTATTGTCATCTAACATTCACAATCTAAAGAAACATGTACACATTGTATTGCTTTTTGTCTGCGTTTAACACAAGCTCTACTGAAAAGCGTTCTAAGAAATGTCGTTTATCCAAAATTAGACATGTGGATGTTTTGGGCACTGCAAGCAGAGAACAGTCTGAATTAAGTGTTTATATATATTTAATGTCAAAATATAGCAGGTAATGGAAGAATCTATGTATGATCTCCAATGGTTTTAACTTGCTGTCTAAATCAATCCTGAATTTTCCATAGATTCTTTCTTTTGTAAGTGACCAAATTGATATCTCTCTCATCCTCAAAAACATCCTTAAATAAACTCTAAAATCTAAATTCAACTGAAAACCAAAATTATACTCAGTTTTACATCATTTTCTAACAAAGTGCCTTATCTCATTATATTCTCCAAATAAATTAAATACAAAGAAATTCATATCACATACATATTAACAAAGGTTTCAGCTCACATATACCCATATTTTACTTTCATTCTCACCTGTGAATCTGTGTATGACTGCATGAAATTAATTCAGTGTTTTGATAGATTTTTTTAGTGTCTGCTCACATATTTGGCACTGAAACAAACTGTTTAATTTAATTGCTGCTATTTTGCTGGACATTGTCTGAATTAAAGTCATCTAATCTTCACAGAAGTTTTTTTTATTAAAGAGTTATGATTTGCTCTTCATTGCCTCCCATCAGCCAGTCCTTTTCTTCAGTTTTCAAGAGGCAGGCTGTAGCTCAGGCATGGCTTACTGGCAGTTGTGTCAATGAATGGGAAATGAGCGGCTGCAGCAATAGTGGGTCTGGAGTTTGAACTGGGGAGGTTAAAAAGTAAAAAGGAAGAAATTATGAATGTACCACAAAGAGACAAGTTATTTTCATAACAATTACTGTAATAATAACTACATGTTTTCTAAAAAAAAATAAAACGTTCATTTTACTCACAGCCATACAAGCTATACACAGCCTTTTCTATAGATGATTTATATCTTTAACATGTAGTTAGCTGCATATGGGTAGTGTGGAGGTGAGGTGCATTTTCTGTTTAGTAAAAAAGCATTCCGATGCATGTTCATGTTAGTTACCATCCATGTAAGTCAGTGTAGTGAGGAGGGGTGCATCTGGGGAAATATAAGTTGTGTATTGCAGATCCTCCATCAGAGGTGGTGTCAGTTGACCGGGAGCAAGTGATGTCATCATGGCTGAAGAAGCAGGATTTGGGCTGATATATTTCTTTTGACGAGCTCGACAATTCTGAAACCAAACCTGGATGGAGGGAGAAGGGATTGATAACTGATCTGTAATTTTGTTGAATTGATTCTGAAGTTCATTATGGTGCATGTGAACACTTTAAATATACATTTAATATACATTTAATATACATTTAATACAAGTGCTCTGATGGCTTTAAAATAGTCTAATCTTTAGAATTAAAGTATTAGCATAGAGTCTAATTACTTGATTTCATTTGGAGTCCGGCAGCTTTACTGTAACAAAGCTATCATTCTTTCACAATTTATCCTGACCCAACTGCCAAAATTAATTTCTCAAATAATTCTTTAATAGTAGTGTTCACTAGAGTAACTCCTCTAGAGGCCGTATAGGCTGCTTTACCTGAATAACCCTGCGGCTGAGACCAGTCCTTTCTGCCAGTTTCTGGAGAGTCTGGGCATCTGGGTTGTTATCTTTAGCAAACTGAGTTTGCATCACCTGCACATGGGGGAGCACAGGTACATGGTTGAACATATAGTCAAGTTTGAAAATATTATTGTAAGAGTTTAGAAGAGTCGACAGAAGAGTAACAGAGCACTCAGTGTGTTTAAAACAATGCATTAACTATCACTGCCACCAGAGGGCAGAAAACATCAGCTATAACATATTCCCTACTACTAGTCATAATATAATCTGAAATATAACTTTAGTAGGAAACCACAGTAACCCAATGGCAGTACCTAGTGTTTCCTAAGTTGCAATCAATTAAATTGCCTACAGTGAGAAAGAAGGCCCAGAAAGTAGTCACAGTAGTAGTAAACACACACAGATGTACCAACACACATGTGATGGTTTGTCAGTACCTGTAACTGGTCGACAGTGAAACTGGTCCTGGCCCTCTTAGCAGGTCTGGGGATGGTGCTGGAGTCATCTTTGTCTGCCACCTCTTCCTCTTCCTTTGGTTCCTCTTTAAGACAAGACACCACATATTAAAAGGATCATTTGAAATTTTTGATATTATAGGCACTGGTTCAGATGAGGTCCTCCTGTGGGCTGAGTCTGATGTACTGACATCAAAGATGCATATCTACCCAAAGGCAGCTTTGTTTTATATAAAATCCGGTCATTTGTTCTCCAATTCTTGTTAGAAGTTTTTCAGATTTTTTTAGGGTAGGAATGGAAAGATTTGAGTGTCTCACTACCGGGACTACTGCCATACAATTGTTGTGTTTACAGTTACAGATAATTTGCCATAGTGACACAAAAATCTCCACTGCCATCAAAAACTTGAAAGAATGCCATTGTAGCCCAAACGTGTACTGTAGTTACACTACTGTACAGAAACACTTCAGTTACAATTCAGGTATTTTTTAAAAACATCCAAGACTGAACAGATTTACATTTTATTATATATAATGTGTTATATTATGTAAACACAGTATTTTTTCACTTCACGTTAGCATTTCATCTTATGTTAAATTGTTTTTATTATCAATTTACTAACTTCATCTTATTTAACCTGATCATTGTTATCTCTCCATTTTTCTGTCTTCCATGCCATTCAATATTCATATTCAAATACTCACCATTTTCCTTAGCACGTTTGATATTCTCCATCATAATGTCATAATGTGGTCGGCAGAAGACTCTGTTCTCAAGTAGTCCACATTCCTCCCCAGTGGACAGCTGGCGCTTGCAAGAGGTGCAGGAGAAACAGGCCAGGTGGAAGGTGCTGCCTCGGGCCCGACGCACCCAGTCACTGGAATGGATGTTACGGCCACAACGAGCACAACGGGTCCCATATTTCCTGAAGAAAGATAGGAAACAGGAGGAGAGGTGGAGTGTGAAGAGAAATGCTTACTGAAGTTTAGTTGAGGTGAGATGAGTTGAGTTGAATGTTCACTCATAGTTAAGTAATATCTAGCTAAGCAATCAGTATACAAAAGGAGATGCTGAAGTTCCAGCCATTTTCCCCTCAACTTCACTTGTCCAGTTCATTTTCATGGGCCCAGTACAAGATGAGGAGCGGACCCTAATATGAAACGGAATCATTAGAATGTGTCTCAAAATCAAAGCAGAGTACGTCATAGGCTTGTACCTGAATGCAGATTTGGACAGGAACAGACAATTATTTGTGAACAAACAGCATCCATTTTGGAGCAATAGCATTCATTTTACCTCAGAACAAATCTGCAATACAGCCCTTCTTATCTCCGACTCAGACACAGAAAACTGTGGTGTCGATATGTCATACTTTTCAATATCACCTCAGAGCTTAGTTTATGTGAAAGCTGTTCTCGACCTCCACTTTGAGCTTTCCCATGAGTCATCCTGCACTTACTGCATATTCCATTACGGTACTTATTCACCCAATTGTTAACTCAGTCAAAATAAACAAAACTCAAACGAAAGAAATTTTCAAAGTAGTTTGCGAAAGAAAAAGAGCTAGCACTGCACCTGTAACAGAAAGCACACATGCAGTTGTTCCCTCATTAACAGAACATGTGTAATACAAAATATTTTCCTTCTTTCCTCTGTGTTTTGTGATATCTCAACTACACCATTTTCTCCTTTGTATTCTCCCTTCTTCCTCAAACACACATGTGATGCTTATTTTCAGATGGGCCATGTGGCACCATGTCACCATTATTTTCTTTAATGACATGGGCAGATATGTTTAGTCAAGGAGGCTACACAAATAAAATTACTAACACCATTCATATAAAACAAGAAATCCAAACTTTGTCTTTTCTATTCCTCATATTTTATGTTCACTTTGTGTTTTGTAATTTATAAATAAAGGCCACTAGAGGTAAAATTGTGTTACCTGAAGTAGTCGAGTTTGCAGAAAACTTGTTTATCCTTGATGTAGCAGCTCACATGTCGCCCCAGTGACGTCTTACACACACTGCATGAGAGGCAGCGCACATGCCAGGACAGGTTGTTCACCTGAGGAGGGGAAAAAGACATTTTATATTACTTTTATAAAATATGGCTTACAAGTGCCATTTTAAACATCCTTTAATAGTATATTTAATACCAGCCTTATAACTGAAGGCAACAACTGAAGCTGAAATTCTTGACAAAGCATTTATTTTAGTGGAATGACTTAGTAGCTAGAACTGTAGATAGTCCTACTGATTATTCACCATAACCACCCTTCTTATGAGCTACTTTCCCCTCATGCCATTATACTTATAGTTGGGTTTGCAGCCAGAGAAACACTTTCTATAATCAAGGGGGAAAAGAAAAAAATCTGTGCAGTCAGGAAATATAATTATGAGGATACCATATTAATATGGTATCCTCATAATGATTGGAGTGCAGGGTTTGAGTTGTCTGGTGCATTAGTGTGGAGTGTGAAATTCATGCCCTCAATTACAGACTGTAACTCATTTTCAATAATAAACAGTATAACTAATTCAAATGCATGAAATAATTGTTTTTGAAAACACGAAATTTAATCTGTTAAACAATCTAATCTTTCAAAAATGAGCCACAGCCTGCATTAATCATAAACTATTCTTTCATTAAAAGAAGAAAAAAGTATGATGGAATAAAAGTCATTTCACCCATGTAGGACCACAGCAGGAAGAAGTGTGTATATTTAAATAGAAATGCAATTGAAATAGCCTCAAGCCAGAGGAAACAAGAAACATAATTCGGCCCTTTGGGAGTTTGTGTTGTCACATTAACTACCAAGTCTGACTTGTTCTAAATAATGTTGCAGATACAGAAGGTTAATATCGGTGTGACCTTGAGCAGGTATCTGTCCACTATCTCCAGGCCGCAGGAGGTGCACAGGGACCTCCCCTGCTGGGAGGAGGAGGAGGAGGAGGAGGAGAGGAGAGGGAGGATGGAGAGTAGTCCTCCTCGAAAATATCCTCAGGCCCGGAGGAGCCCTGTGCAACAAACAACAGTTTGATAATGCAACAACAGCTAATTAAAAAAAAAAAAAAAAAAAAAAAACTTTTTAGACTTCAACAATTCTCATTTTATAAAATACCTTTATCACCAAACAGCCTGTCAATGAACGCACATGAAATCATATAAAATGTAAGAATGTTTCAAACGAGGCTGTTTGTATAATATAGTTCAATATTTGACCATTAGAGCAAAAAGCTACAATCTTTGAATGTTTTCTGTTTAGTTTGACGACATTTTAACCTGCGCATTCAGCCTCAGTCAGCTCTGACACTTTACCTCACTTCTCTGAGCTGAAGGAAGAGTCGTTAATTTGACATTGAAAACACCTACTGTGTCGACAAAAAAGTGTCCCTGTTGCAGCTGAGTGAAGACAGCCTCGGCCTGTGTCCTGTGTCCCTCCGACATGCTGTCCTGTCCACACTGACGCTATGTATTTATGAGCGGTCATAAGCCGGCATAGGCCCAGTGGACTGTAGTGGTCCACATATTCACTGTGTCGTGGAAGTTTAAGAGCTACTGTTTCCCATATGAAGAATACATTCTCCTCGTGCTCATTAGGCGAGCCGCCTCGCGCACACCTGAAGGTGATTCCGACTGATTGCGTTCAGCCGGGCACGCGCACCTGATAACGGGCTGCGCGCAGGTGAGTTTCACCTCACCTGCTTCTTCAGGTGTGTCCGTCGTGTTCATCTGCACTTAACCAAACTCTGGTCTCATCTCTGGCACCGCTGCGTTTATTGACTGCAATATGTGAATCTTAATTTAAGTTAAAATTCTAATTTAATAATAGCCGAAAAGCACTCATTTAAATGAAATCACAACTAAACACATGCAGACAAATTTTACTTTATATTTTAAGAGACTTTATTCGAATGTTCAGAGACAGGCTGTTTATCAAGCTGTGTGAATAATTAATATTTTAATACAGGCACAATAGTAGACTACTAGTCTCTTTGGATTGATCTCTCATTAAGAGAGAACTGAATATGGTGCTTCATCCCAATAGCAAATCAAACAATAAATCCTGGAAGTATTGACTCTGTATTCCTGGTACATGGTTATAGCCTCTATGACATGACCTCTAATGGATGTCAGATTTGCTTGCATATAAATCTGCATATAAAAAGCCTATATAACCTCAACATTGTTAGTGCAACCTTTATGGTTTCGGCCTATCTGGTTTCGCTCCAGTAGGTTGTACCTATGGGACTATTATTTTACGTTAGCCTGTGTGATATATGTGGGAACAGTAATGTGCCACTTAGGCCTACAGTTAGATTTTCACTGTTTATTAGCAGAAAATAATGTACTTCACTGTATCAAACTGTTTGCACTAGAGCAGCTGTATACCTACTTTTTATTAGCATATGATCCTAAAAAATAAATAAAGATATGCTTCCATGAAAGTAAGTGTTTTGTGTATTTCATCTAAATGAAAGTAATCATAGTGTTGATTGCCACTGCTAATTAAAATTAAGTGGAAGTTGGTTGGAAATTAATAATAAAAACAATAATGGTGAGGTTAGGTAAGATAAGATAAACCTTTATATGTCCCTCAGTGGGTTCGCAGGTAAAGGACTCCTCTGTTGTTATTTTACATATGGTGTGCTATAATAACATTATTAGCTACTTGATGAAACCCACAGATTGTAGTAAACATCGCTTTGAACTTGCAGCTTGCAGCTATTTATCCACATTATACTCACCACGCTGTTGGAGAGAGAGTTAAACATTTTCACGGTACATCCCAGATGTTCAGCCAGATGTTTGTATCCCACAGCAGCAGACTGGGAGCCCGGTGTCTGACCACCTTATTAGTCCACTGTACTCCAGCTCGTCAGCCCACTGGCCTCAGTCTTGCTTCTCGCTCTTCTGAAGACTTGGTTCACTCACCACAGGCCTAACTTGTCATTATAAGCAGCCCCTTGCACCTCCCACTAATGACCCGGACCCACCCTCTGCAGCACAGGGTAGGATTTTTATCATGAGAAGAGAGATTATTATGATTTTTCCTTTTTCTTTCTTTCTCTCTTTTCTTTTTATTCTTTCTTTGGAGAAAACATGTGGGAGATACTGACTGGGGCTTATAGTTTAAAACAGTAGAAAAGGGCAAATTATTTAAAGCAACAAGCTCAATTTGAAAACTTTATTTCAGGCTCATAAATTAGAAAATCAGTCAGCAAATATTAAAGAAACTACCTGGTTTATGTTATTATATTCTCCAAAGCCCACTAAGACTGCATTGCTTTAAGAAAAGCAAATATTTAAAAAAAGTCAACTTTCAAAGAACATTCAAACTTTTCGTGTGAGAGACATTTAGGTTCTATTAGCCCAGACTGACATTATCAGTATTCCTCATCTTTTCCTTTCTTGCCATCAGGGACATTATGAACACAGCACGGGTCGAGCTCAGGGACTGAATTCTATTTATTTAGACATCCACACCGTCTGACCAGCAGCTCTCTTAGGGCAGCTCACAACACAGCAAAACTTGTTGATATGATTCCACAAACCTGCTCAGAGTAGATTTGAACTCAGTTTCATGGATTACATTACTTGAGGATGAAATTCTGATTTTTTTTTTTCATGTTACATTAAAGCATCTGTGCCTTCATAACTATAAATAAATGCATCTATTCCTGCATAATACATTGTATAATTTCCATAAGACCATGCTTTAAGACTTTTGAACTAATATTTAGATTTACTACTATTTTATTGTATATGTATTTTTTAATCCTTTTTAGCTTTAAGGAACTGCTTAATAATCTAGCAGCAACATGCGGAGGAGGTCTGCCAGTGCCAAGTGGTTTCCCCCCTTTTGGAAAAGAGAGAGTGCTCTTGACTCTACAGCACACCTCCTCTTCCATAATTACCTTGTCAGACTTTAAGTGAAGATGACAGCTAACCAAAGACCAGGGTCAAACAGGCATGAATGAAAACATTCTCAGAGGGCACTTTGTGAATGGCAAAGCAAGAATCCCTTTGGGTCTTATCTGTGCATATGTCTGCAACCTGATACCACAGTCCCCCAGCCTTCTGAACTGGGTCTTTAGGACATAATTTAATGGCATGGATGTGTAGGGTGGGTTTAAAGCTGGCTTTTTAAACTAATCTGAAAACTGAAAGAATCTGCACCACATAAATGGAATAATTTATAAATTCAGCCTAAAATCAAATCCCTGCAATATCAACGTCAAGATTGATCTGGCTCTTCTTTTGGGTCATACTTTATATTATGTAAGTGATACTTTCAAATTAAATATGTGCAAAAATTAAAAGATTCTGGGATGTCAAATCTCTATCAGATAGAGCATCATGATTCTACAATGCAAGATGCCACTCTGTCTCAGTCGCCAACATTTGGGTAAAGCATACAAAACGTGCCTTTTATTTTTGGGAGCATTAAAACAAACCAGACATTCTTCTGTCTACTGTAACTGAAGAAAGTCAGGATACTGTATAACCTTAGTCTTAATGCCTGAGCTTGACAAAAAAAAGTCCGGAATTTAGACAATATTAAGTTCCCTTTTTTGTAATTTAAAATAACATTTTCAAAAAAAGCACAATGGATCTTTGCAGAAAGTTTTGCAGTTGAAGTTTTTCACACTGGCCGAATATCTTACATGCCATTGTTCATTTACCACATGTAAAAAGGCTTTGGGGCCTCTGAATGAAACGGGAATATGAGATAAACAGAATAAGTGGATGATGAATTTTATACAAAGTGTTGACATGAGCATGTGCAGTTCTTGTGCACTGAGGGCAGCACAATTATTATCACTGTCCCCTCATAGCAAGAATGATGGGATGTCAAGGCACATCCCTGATCTGGTCAGTGTGGAGTCCAATTCTTAGTCATGGATTTGTGAAGGTGTCATTGTGGTCGGTGGTACATGGCCACTGCTGTTGTGCCTTTGCAACTCTTGCAAAATCTACAGTGTGTGCCACAAGATTTAGACTCCGATATTGATCTAACTTTTAGACATTCCAATGAATGTAGCCAGTGTTGAATTGCTGTTGTGTGAATATTGTATATTGAATTAGCTTTGCTTGGTTCATATCTCTATGTAAAGCCACACCTTCTTGTTTAGGAATGAAAATACATACAAAAAATTTAATATTTGGTTCGAAAATTTGTTGATGATATTTGTTCCTTGATCCACCAGGAAGCCAGCTGTTTTAATTTAGGCTGGAAATAAAATTTTTCCCTATTGTGGCAGAGCCCTCAACTCCACTGCCCCCTAATCCAGCCCTCTTCACAGGGTTGGAGGATTTAGGACAGCACTCATGCAGACAGCATCTGCTGATTCATTAAAAGAGACAAAAGGGGTGTTTGTTTGGAGAGGGGGCATTAGCTCTCTGGGTGTTTAACATCATGGTACCAAGACTTCATGTTAAAAGGACTCTTGGTCTTTTGTTTGGACCACTTAGTTTTCTCTCACATAATTGCCCCAGTCTGGTTTATAAACCCATCAGTGTTACTAGAGACCTTGACAGGCCACCAACCTAAGTTAATTGGGAGCTGAAAAATAAAAAAAATGGCTGCTAAATTTATGAATCCGTCTGCTATTCTGGACAGTTAACATGCTTTAATGCATTAACCCAGCACAATTACATATGATTAAGGATATTACATAGCTGCCTCACCATTTGATCAAAAGGTCCATGAGTTAAGAAGGTCTGAGAGCTCTGGACAACACACACAGTGCAGACACCTGCTCCTTTATGACAGAGGGTGGATAATTTAGCCGTCAGACATTTTTAGTGTAAGCACAGGTCAAACAGTCATTCACAAGGAGGATTAATTCTTTTTTCATTAAACCCTGCATCTGCCTAAAAGTATCAGATTCGCAACAGGAGAAAAATGAGGTTAGCAGGAATTTTGGTTCGATAAAATCAAGCAAGAGTCTACAATATTTCATTTAACAGTGTCTTTAGTTAGTTTGATCATGCAGAACAAAACTAACCATTGGTGCTACTCAGCAACGTGCGTGTGTGCGCGTGTGCACATGCGTGTGTATGTGTGTGTGTGATCAACACTACACTTGTACAAGGTAAGGACATTTCCTAATGTTGGCATCTATTATCTATCTAAAGCGTTGGTGTAATATAACTATATAACTAGAACTAATAACCAAAGGTCAGTGCCCTTTTTGGCCTTCTGAACTGCACAGTGGCAAGTTTATCATCATGATGTCAGGGTTCGTGAGCAGTGGCAGTGTTTGTCAATGGGCTTGGTTTCCCTCCCCAGCTAAAAACATCCCAGCATCCTACAAACACACGCTTGTTTTTGGTTTAAAGAAGCATGACATGGCGTGCTTATCTCGCTGCTTGGAACTGTCACAGTATGGGTGTGTCACTGTACATGAATCTGTGTGTGTATGTGTATGTGTGTGTGTGTGTGTGTGTGTGTGTGTGTGTTCAAGTGCATCTGATATTACTTAGCTTGATGTCAGGGAGAGTCACTGGTAAAAGATTGGATGTGGCTGTGTGTGCCATGTCTGTGCGGGGTGCGTGTGTGTGTGTGCGTGAGAAAGAGAGGGAGGGAGAGACCACTTTCTGACAGGAAGTGTTTAGTTGTGACAGGTATGGATGGAAAGACATGTCTGGAAGATGGTGGTCCCTTCACTCTGCACACTGGAAACTATACAGACTGTTACAATTAGGGAGGTCAGTGTGCGTGTGGCAGAATGCATACAGTATGACTCTACAATGTTTTATTGTACAGTCACAAAGCTACAATGCTCGTCATTACAATCTTAAAACTATTTCAAAAATGTTGATTATTCTTAGACATACTTCTTAGGCATCAGATATAGTTGCATGAATAGTTACACTCCTCTGCATTATGAGAAACCTAATTATGATATTTTGCTTTCTCCCATTTTAATGAATGGAAACTGGAAGAATTTTGCTCCTTTCACTTTTGGCTCAGTGCACAAGCACAGTCACACAGAGCATTACAGGTACATTTGACATCAACATACAGTAAAACATGGATTTTCTTTTACAACAATTATATATTTAAAATAGCTATACCCTTTGTGTCTCATATATAATCACTATTTTTACATTTGAGACTTTTGCATTGAAAATTGCATTTGAGTTCAGAGGTAAGCATAGTTTCATTAAATATGCATGCAAAGCAAGCTTTGAAAAACCTGGCAGTTTACAACACTGCTGCTGTTTTGTAATGTTTGCAGAATCCCCAACAACTGTTTTACCCTGCTATAAGAAAGATATTCCATTCACTGCACAATAAAGAGATTAAGCAATTTTCCAAGGTGTAACTCTATTTCCTCAAATAAACATGGCAGCCACAAGTAACATATCTATTGGCTCTTGTCATACATCACAAGTAAAATATGACTGCTTTATTATATGTGGAAACATAAAATAAATAACCTGAACATACAGATAAGATATAGATAAAACTGATGGGAAATGGGACCCAGCATCAGGGATGAGGAAGGATGATGGAGGAGTGTAGCTGGGTGTGAACACAGAGGGAAGGACGGGAAGCATAGCTGGCAGGGGAAGCTTAGAGGCTCGGTGGTTGCTGGCAGACAGTCTGTCTAGCAGACAGACAGACAGACAGGTGGGTGATGATCCTGATGCACCAGAGCCAAGAGCTCTGTTAGCCAGGAGATGAGGAGGGGAGACCACACCCATGCAAATACACACACAAACAGAGAGAGAGAGAGAGACGATAGACGAGAGAGTACTGGGGACACAGTCAAGGGGAAACACTAGGTGAACCTTCTAGGGGTATGGGCTCAATCAGCATACCTGCAGCATAGGTTTTCAAAAACATAAATTTAAACCCAAACCATAATTATAGTTCCATGACAAGCACAAACAGTCATATCTTGAGTTTTGGCAGCAAAACTTTGGTTAACAGCAACATTTCAGAAGCTGTTATGAAGTTATCCAGCTTATTAAACACTCAACCGACCTGACATCAGAGGCCTCATGATTTCACAAGTTCAATCAAATTCAATGCAATGCAAAATGAAAGACACAGAGTCAAGTGAATACGTAGATGTATTCACTACCTTCTTCAATGAAATGGGTAGGGAATGAATTTTGCCGTGACTTCACCTTTAGTAACTGTATTGCCCTTCTTATGATTGACACACTTTTGCCTGTTTTGGTTACATAAGCTCCACTTTTTGTTTCACATGAAGTGCAGAGAATTGTTAGAAATCAGCACAGTTTCCTTCTGTAATCACACAAAAACTTCATATGAAATCAAACTGGACTGGTACTGTAACTGACTGCCAACCAACCAGCCAATAAGGTAAATAGTGTATGTACATGCATGAACATGTGAGTTTGTTTGTCCATCTCTCTTCCCGTCATCATCTCCAGTTCGTCTCTCATCTCAGCTACAGTATCGCATCACCAGGAAAACCAAAATAAACAGCGGGATTCTGTGTACTGTATTGACTTGACAACAAAGGATAAGGGAGCATGGCCCGGTGGAACCAGAGGAGTGCTACATCTGGGCTTCATTAGCATCACAGGCCAATGACAGATGACTTGTATTCTGCGCAGCGACACAACACTAGGCTGGATGGCGGCCTGCTCTGACAGAGGGAAATGACATCATCAAGGGAAGCTGATGTTTCCTTGGCCTCAGGGAGCCAGGACCTGCAGGGATTTCATTTTGTTCAGTTTGATTAAGATTGCCACAGTAGTGATAGTCGGACGACGTCAAGAGACAGACGAGGTTGAAGTGTGTGTTTGTGTGTGTGCTCTCCTGATTTCTGAAGACCAACTGTCCACACAGTGTTGTCATAAGAATATGGCATAAATTTGAATGCATTACCTTTGTGTTGTCTACCTCCTGCACTGTCTCCTAGAAATTACATTTATGCACAACTAATGTGCAACAGCAAATATGTTTTCAAGGAAACCTATTGCTGACCAAATTTTTTAATAACACAATCACAGTCTTTCCCTAACCTTAACCAAAGTGCACATACCCTGGAATCTGGTGTCACAGTTCTATACTACAACATACAGGCAGCGATTTCATTCAACAGTTTAGTAATATACACATGTACTTTGTGGGAGACAGTGTCGTTACCTCTCTCTTTATTCTTCCTCTTTTTTTTCTTTCTTGCCAGTGTTTTTGTCATTCAGAATGTCACCTAAATGTTCAGTTATGACAATGAAGTAACAGCAAAGGGACAACTTTGCTTTAACAACCGCCACAACAGTTGCACAACAATCACATCATTGTCCAACACTACAGCCAAGGGCTATAAAATATAATACAGTTATGTACAGGAATTAAATCATGACAGTCATCTCAATACACATCAGCACAATAAGGTAATGTTCATGAAAATGCCATGGTATATTCTTCCCTCTCAGTTGAAACGTCCTCATTTCAAAAGTTCAGAAAATTAAATCTTATCTCACAAGAACAACAAAGAAAAGTCTGTTCTCTCACAGGCTGCATCAGTGATGATTAAAACCTAATTTGCCATTGAAGCCTTAATTAATGATCATTGTGGCAACCATTTCCAGCTGGTGTTGACAGTTATGAGAGAGTTCTGCTGCCTGTTTTACAAAGTGCTACTGTGTATTATTATTATGTATTATTTCCTCAATAGCTGAGGTTGGCTCATTCTCAGTGGTTCCTGGTTTATTAAACTCTCTTACTGCATTTCTTTGTGCATAAGAGATGATAATTAAGTTACAAAATGATCACAGTGTTCTTAGTAAGATGGAACAAGACATGAATTTAATCTCTCTCTCAATTCAGACTATGTTTAAAGTGATGCAGTTACGAGGTCCGACCTGGTAAGACTTCTATTTTGACTTCTGCAGCCACTTATGAGGCATGTAAAATTGTATCACATTTTACATAATGAAGTGCATGGCAGAAAGGGATTTATGATGATCTGTCCTACTTTTTTAATTCTTCTTCTACAACCCTGATTCCAAAAAAGCTGGGATGCCATTTAAAACATAAATGATAACAAGATACAATCATTTGCAAACAAACCTTGTTTACTGTCAACAGTTTGTGAACCTCTCTCCATCCTCGCTTGTGAACGACTGAGTCTTTCCAGGATGAACCTTTCATACCCAATCATGATCCTATCACCTGTTACCAATGAACCTGTTTACCTGTGGAATGATCCAAACAGGTGTTTTTGGATCTTTTGTTTTGTCTTTTGTTGCTCCTGTCCCAACTTGTTTGAAGCGTGTTGCTGCCATCAAATTCAGAAGTTATTTAGGTAGAACATAAATTATATTTTGTATTTGCACAGTTTTCAATTAAGTACATGTTACAAGAGATTTACTAATTATCACATTCTATTTTATTTGTTTTACACGGCGTCACAGCCTTTTTGGAATCAGGGTTGTACTTCTCTTTTTACATCTGCTGACTGCTGCTCTGCTATTGATTAGTATAATTGGCTCTCTGATGCTCTTAAGTGGTACAGAGCAGATGGATGGGAAGAGTGATGAAGGAAGAGGAAAAAGAGGAGGGTGAAGGAGGCAGTTGCTCTTTGACCCTTGACTTTAAGGGTCAAAGCAAGGTTAGCTCAGTTGTATAGGTAACCAGTGTTTGCTGTCAAATAAATATCTGTTTGTGACTGTTATGTTTTGCTTTCTTTACCCGTCATGTGCAGTCAAAACTCTCTGGATCTCTATTTCAGTCAGATTTTCCAAAGCTCCCTCACGGCTCCAAAGCAAACAGTGTTTTCTCCTCAGAGGCTAGCTAGCGTGCTAGCGCTCTGCAGAGATTGCTGTGGTCACTCAAGGCTTCTGGATTTCAGTGGTTTTATTGCAACACAAATGGCCCTCGCAGTCTCTTTGATGTAGGCACTCAAACACTCAATCATGAATTATGGATAGAGCTGTCATTTGTCTGGTGAAGCTGAGATTTCATTGTTTTTATAATATCTTCATACAAGTCATTCGACCTGCAAGTTGAAGGGTTTCGCAGCCACAACATCCACAGGGTAATATACATTTCAGTCTGAAAGTGAGACAGAGGCAATGTAGTCATCGACTAAATCCTGTGACCACTTCTAAAGGGCTGCTCACACCAGCGGATGATGCATGTCAAAGCACTTACATCTAGTGCATTTTATGTAGGCCCACACACTGGCGGCATCAGGATACACCACCTCTCACTTTCCAGCCTTGACATGCATCACCTCTCCAGAAAAGCAGCAGTTTTATCACATGGCTAATGTAACATGGCTACGTTTTCTGTGTGCCAGCGTGTTGTAGTTGAAAACAGTCTGCTTTTACATGTGTGCCATGGTTGCAACATTTTTGCCTCAGAATTTGTCCACAATTTGATACCTTACTTCATTTTTCCACGTTAATCACTGACTCACATCTCAATGCCGATGTTAATGATGCATGACAGGAAAATGTTTTGTTTCTTATGTCTCAAGACATTTGAAAAAACACTCTTCTGTTCAAGTAAAACTCCAAGCAACAGAGTTTTTCTCAAATCTCTTTCCAAATAGGTCCTGAGGCCTGACTGTGGTGCTGAGTGCTGAGGCCACAGCTTCAAAGTCTGTCTCTCACTTGGTTGGCGAACAGCTAAAAATCAGACTCCAAACTCACTGAGAGCCTGTTGTTGGTGTTGACAGACCACTTTCATCCCGTTTCTGTATTCCCCTACTGGCACGCGCAGATATGTTTGAATACATCTGAGAGCTGAGGGCAAAAATTCCACTAAATGTCTGTGTGTATTGGCCCGCATGTTTGATACCCATCAAGATACTTCCTACCTCTGTCACTCTTGTTACAAAACATAGAGCGTACTTCAAACAAGCCAAGCAAAGCACTTGATCTTCAGTATGTTAACATGCAACTCTGAGGCTTTCTGAATATCTGGAGACATAGAGTAAAGCCAAGTGAACCTTAAAGACTCCATTATAGTAATTGGAAAACATTCCCTTTTAGCTGTAGGTTACTTTTGCTTGGTCACATGTTCTCATATGCTACCTCCATTTGTGAGTCTGAAGTGTGTGTTGCCTGGAAAGCACAAGTCTGCAAATGTACCAGCTTTTGATGTATACTTATAGTCAGTTATACTTTTCTCAATTAGGTAACAATAGAAAAAAAATTGCAATGTAAAAATACTGGGGGGTTTTTTCTCTGTTTTTTGAAGTCAAAGGTTCCCTAAATTGTTGGCTTATGATCCTTTAAAATGAAGCTGTGTCTACTGCAACGCCTCGTCACAAGTTGCATATGTTCTTAAGTAAATAGCAGTTGGTCTACTGACAACCGCCATATCAACTCATTATATTAGTACTTTATAAAGATGAGATGGTGAACATTCTAGCAATTTCTAACATTTCTCTTTTCGGAATGTCAGTTCCTTATGCTTGTTTATTATATTTTGTCTATTATCTGTCTGTAACGATGTGTTTTTGTTTAAGCTGCTGATTGTCTTGGCCAGGTCTGCCTTGGAAAAGGAATTCTTAGTCCCAGTGGGGACTCGTCTGGTTAAATACATTTTTAAAAAATAACATTTTGTTGTCCACCTGATGAATGTAAGTCAAATTCTCACCATCTTTTAGCTTTGTTTTTGGTCTCCAGCAACTCCTCAGAAGAATATCTGGCTCTTTATCTACTAAATGCTCCGCTATGTTCACCAGCTAGTCTCTAGGATAAGATATTGCTTTATTAGGACCCACAACAGGGAAATTTCCAAAAAGTTGAGTCCCATCGACATTTTAACTCTGATCACTGGATTCGCTTGGAGTCCAGAGTGCTAACCATTACACCATGGAACCACTGCTAAGTGTGTCTGTCTGCAGTTTGGTGCTGAGCAGGCTGTGTACGGTCAGCTTTTGGAGCTTTTTCACTGAAAACAGTTGCCTGCTGTAGCTGGAAAAAAGGTTGATGAGAGTGGTGAGAGTGAACCAAAACAGTAAAGCTACAGGCTATGACACCAAAATAATGAGCTGAAAGACACAATCTTTATACAATGCTAAGGGTCAACTCCAAAATCATGTGATAATGCGACACTTTAACCAATGTCTTATACATTACATACAGTCATTTTTATTAATATGAAAATACTGACTAGTGCAGCTTTAGTGATTTGTCAATCCATCACATTTATCTGGCAACTCTTTGGGGGCCCTGGCCACTAGGTTGGAAACCAAAGCAGTAGATCAGCATTAAATTGGGTGTTTTCTGAAATATCAATTGGATTTAGATTAGATTGGATTACTTGATGACTTTCAAATGCAAAAACATAATTTCTGACTTCATATTTATCTTGGTGTCTATACTTAACATAACTCCTGTCTCAGTGGATAATTCCACTTAATTGCATTCATTAATTAATGACAAGATTCTACTTGTAACTATTTGTAATTTTTATATTATCCTTCAAGCCTCATTGGATGGTCCTAGGGTCAAAGAGATGCTCTGGGGAATACATAGCATGCATACATATACCTGTATACTTGTAACCTGTGTTATGATATACACAAGTCTACCATGCAATAAAAATACAAAATTCAAAGTAAACAATCCATGAAGTGCTCCTTTTGAGAATTATATGTTTATTCATTTGTAATATATTTTTTTTTAACAATGAGATAAATATAATACTCAAATTATATTTGAGAATCATGATTTGTGATCTCCACTTTGAATCAAAGTTGGAGATCAAAGCTGTGTCTGTCTGTCTGCTGACTAACGCTGTTAAAGACCTAAAGCTTTGGCTCACTTCTGTTGTAAGAAAACTTTCATCACTTCATCTGTCAGGGCGCTCACAGCGACTCACTGCTGTTTATCAAATCATATCATAATCACAACAAACCGCTTTGTGTTTGAAAGTGAGACTTCAAAGCTGGAGTAGGAATATTTTTTTCTGTTTCTCTGCATTTCTTTCTTCATTACTCCATCTGTACTTTCTTGCTCCGTCCTTCCTCCTCTCTTGCATTCTCCCTCTCTTTCTTCATCTGTCTCTCTTTCAGCCCTGCCACCGTCTCTCCTCCTTCTATCTCTCCCTCCATCTCTCCCTTCTGTTCTCTCCGACATGTCTCTGTGTTTCCTGTCCTTTGTGAAACCCTCCTCTCTGTCACATCTTGTTTTCCTCATTCTATCCTGTTTTAACTCAGTTCCCGCCCCCTCGTACAGCAGAGTCACGCTATTGGAGGAAATGGGTGAACAGTGGCTGCTGAGTGACAGGTTATTCTGGGCCCAGTGTGGAGGTAAACACAGCGAGGTAATGGAGGTAAACGTCCGGTCAGTTGGCTGGACGGTAGGCTGCACAAACAATAGGCCAGTGGGTTCTGGCTGGGCAGCGACACAGTCAGGACCTCTGCTGGCTCAGAAAATACACCCACATTTCTGAAGCTTGTCTCATATTAGCATTATTATTAATATTATTATGTCTATTGACAAGCACCTGACCATGCGTGTGATTTGCTCGGCGTAGTTTTTGGCACCTGGTACATGAGAGGGAGTGCCCTTTCCTTTTCACCAAACCTGTCTACTAATTCACTAAAACAAATATTTGATGGAAACATAATGCTGACCAGAATATGTTGTCAAGTAACATAACGGGACAGTATTGTCAATATATGGCAAGTCACAAAATGTTGATACTGAACGTATCAATAAAACGTTTGCTGACAATATAGTTCATTCGTTTCCATTATTTATTTATTTATTCCATTTGTAGGGACCATGTGTGCAATATTAAATATAAATATTACCAGTTGACGTATTGTAACTATTGTAACATATAAATATATTGTAACTATTGTAATGTGTGTATTGTAACATATATATATATATATACAGCACAAATTATGTAGATTTTATTTTCACTCTTGAAATGTTTTAATTTTACATTGTATCTAATGTTAATATCCTGCTCAATAGTAGGAAGGAAAGCAGGGGTTCTACTTGTCTCACATACTGTACTTGCAGACTTGTGAATCTATCCAGAATTATAAGAGTCAACTATTGTAAAGGTTTTTAGTTTAAGAAGTTCAAAAATCACTTTCAGCTCTTGGCCAAGCTGTCACATTTGTGGCCCTATGGCTCTGCTCTGCTGTTTTGTGTTATTGTGCTACTCTTTATGTGCAACATCTCACAGTCAGTGTGTTAAAATATTGGTGTGGTCGTGTTCTCAGTTCAGTTAAAGGTGTATTCCACAGATTGAGCACTGCACTCTCATAACATAATGGCCATTTTTTTTAAAAAGATGAGCCGGGGCCATCATTGTTTTTATTCAACACGTTATTCACCTTGTGCCTACATCACCCACAATGCAATGGAACTAGCAACAGTTTTTCAGAGATTCAGGTGGCTAGCCACTAGCCTCACAAGATGAGGAGCAGACTATAGAAGTTTGGCAACATCACTTCTTTCCAACTCCACCCCCCAGATTTTTGTCATTTTCAAACTTGTAGTCTTCAGCTCCAACCAACACTGCCTCAAATGAATGTCACGTGAGGTAATTTATCAGACTTCTCACAGCTTCCTCTGGACACACAAAAGGCTTTAAACAACTCAGTAGTACTCTCTAACACCTGGAAACAGGGATAGGTGGAGTTAGCCTGAGTACAAAAGTATTTGGGGTTCCTTGTGGTGTGTGTGATTTTGGAACTGTGAATATTATATTTCCTCAGTTAGTGTCATCAACATTTCTAATGTGTTAAATGCTAATTTAATGTAAGGTAAAGGTAAAAACCCTTTAATTTTTGCCTGCAGTTTATCCACAGTTCCATAAGGAATGCTGGCATCATCTTGGTTAAATACTGTCAGTGTGTTCATTTCAAAATGAAACTGACATCAATATCCTGTCTGGAGGTGTGAGGCCAAGTGGGACACACACAAACACAGAGTAAGAGGGAGAGAAAGAAAGAGAAAGAAAGAGGAAGTGTGTAAGAGTCTGACCATCTGGCAGAGTGGAAGATGATTCTCAGGAAGGAACCTCTCAGTAATTTATTCACATTGTTGGCCAATACAACCAACTCCTAAAATTACACTGTTTGATCCAAACATGCAACAAGTCTGTGTGATCCCACACACAAACACACACACACACATTTTAAGATCTTCAACCCAAAATCTGAGTGATCATTTATGTGACTACAGAAAAAGAAGATCTACGCAAAAACATGCAAGAATAATGGTTTTACAAGCCAATCTGCTGCAGGCGTAATTCTTTCCTGTCCTCACTCACACAATGTTAACAGTAGCACAGAAGCTGCATATTCACTGGGTTTGTGGTTACCAAAGCAAATGATTCCTTTAAGTCCCCATAGCGGCTCAGACAGACTACAAGACTACAGGACTACAAGAAAAAACACCAGGTCTTCATTCATTTCAATGAGACAGAGCCAGGGTGCTGACATGGAGGACCTCAGCAAAAATGTTGAACCTTGCTCAGCTTTGGGCCCAACACAATGTGATGCCCTCCAGCAAGACACTGCTGGCCAACCAAATATGTGCAAACGGCTGGTAGACAATATGTTATGTGAATTCCTACCTTTTATTTGTCATGATGAAGAGTCAGTGTTGGGCTGTACACTACTGTGATTACTTTTTTCAGTAAAAAGTAGTGTATGGGATTACAATTAGAAATTCCCAGTAACACTCCTTTGCTGTGACAGTTGGGGGTCAGCTTGGTCACTGTCTCACTGAGAGTTAGATGGAGGGTTAGGACTGGTTTGCTCTGTCTGCCCTCAGTGGACAAACTGGTCGGGATGTGCTAGCTTGGCACAGGGGCTTACCTGGTCACCTGGCGTTAGCCACAGGTTTCATGAGTCACCTTTGAGTTTTGAGCCGGAGGGTGTGTAACTGCACAGCTGTAAGGCTTGTAAAACCACACAACCATAGAGAAGATGTGACGTGTGGGCGTGGAGGATTTTGAGTTGTTTAAAGGCATCTTCGTCTAAGCTGGACTGTAATGAAAGTAAAGTGACAAGTAATGTAACACATTACTTTTACTGCTGAGTAATTAGTAAAATAATGTAATTACTAGAGTAATAAGAAATGTGCACTGAGCTCAACACTACAGAGGGTATAAAAATGATGATCTATCACAGTCAAGAAAGATAATGAACAAACACCACTATTGGTGGTGAACCTCAACTTGGCTCCTTTCTGGTGTTTCAAGTCAGAAATGAGTATTTTTAATATTGACAGCACTGTTAAACTTATTTCAGGCTCAGTGAGGTGAAATTTCAGCTTTTGTTCCAGGAGCCACATCGCCGAGTTGTCAGACCAAAAAAAGATCGCTACTGCTGCTGTCATGTTTTAAACAAGCGAACATATCCTGGGTTCAGAGGGGAAAGGAGACGAGGGGTTACTGAATGGTGGAGAAAGGGATACAGGGGGAAGGGGAAGTAAGGAGAGACCCCTGGACCCTCTTTGAGTGTTTATATTGTGGTGGTAGGATATCCTGCTACATGATGAAATCATTACAGACCTGTGTAGTCTTGGTTCTGTGTGTGTGTGTGTGTGTGTGTGTGTGTGCTGAGCAATCATGCCAAGGGTCAGAACCCTTTGTTGAGTCAATAGTCCAAGCTGCAGTCTGTGTGCTCTGTGTGTCTCTGTGCAGATCCTGATGACAAAAGGGATAAAGGTTTAAAATCAGTTTAAAATCCACTCCTATTTTTGTCTTGTCTTTATATATCATACCTCCTCCATTGTACTTTCATTCAGTCTGAACTTACTTTGAGGTCTATATTCTATCTTCATAGTCAGTTTATTCATGAGCCATCGCCTGAGTAAAATGCAAAGCTGACCAAATAGAAAACTCAAGAAAAGCAGTTAACAGTTACAACACAGATACTGACTATAAACCACCCTCCTTTTGATTGCATCTGACCAAAAATTAGGTTTTTGCAATAACATTTCTCATTTCTCATAGTCACAGTGTGATTGACTATGTTAAGTCAGAGGGCTTCAGACAGAGGAATCAGCAACCCAGTCTCACATCAACATGTGTAATCACTACATTGGTCCGCTATGCCAACCCATTCTCATTATGGATGTAATGTAATGTGTTGTCGATAGACTCATTTGACTCCTGTTATGAGCTGTCTGCAACATCGTTCCATTTCAAAGTGCCACCGGTCAAATCCAAACGCCACTATGTCTGTCAACAAAAAGGCATTTTATCATCTGTAATTGTAAAATAGGAAGTTACTCATTTAATGTTATATTTCCAAGATATGTGACTGAGCGTATTTAATATGAAGTCATCTTTCTGAAAACTTGATGATGATTAAACAAAATCAATATTGAGTCACATCTTTCAATACTATGCATTCCTAAAGAATAGCCCAAAATAATGTAGATATCTCACAATTTTAGAGGTGTTTTTCTGAATATATTTTATAATATGATTTGTGCACCAATGTAGCCATTACTATTGCTATCCAGCAAGTTTTCATTGCCACTTGATACTTCGAAAAGATCTGATTGAAAGACACAGATACAAAGCACAGATCTTGAAAGGTTTCTGAAAATAGAAAACAGGAATTAATGCTAAATGTTTAATAAAATTAAGCTTTCCAACAATTCTGAATGTTGCACTGGGGAAAATGTGTTGAACCCCAAAACCTTTTTTTCCTTTACCTCCATTCAGTTGATTACAAAAAATACAACTGTGTGGGTAAGATAGAAATATCAAATGAAAATAAAATGGGCAAAATTAGTAAAATGAATTATTTATTTTATCAAGTAATTAACTGTGCTCCACACAAATAGCCATGTCATCAAATGGTGACAAATATGACCAGTTATCATAGCTTGTCCTGAAATCTTTATTGTTTGAAATGATTTTGTTTGTAGACCAAAGAAAATTAGAAAATTGTTTCCATTATAATAAATGAATACAGTCACATGTAAAACACAGGAAATACCATTAGTTCCTGTGGCTCTTCTATAGTAATAGATTTTACACATGTACACACACACAGACTGTGGTTCTCCAGCACCGATCACCTTTCAGCAGTCCTGCCTCCAAGCAAGTGTGTGTGTGTGTGTGTGTGTGTGTGTGTGTGTGTAACCCCTCTCCGTGGTCTCGCCCTGCTGTCTGTTCCATTCACCTCCAGGGAAGTGACTGAGGAGTGTTTTGTGTGGACATCCAGCAGTATGTGAGTGTGTATTAGAGTATTGAAATAACTTAAGGTCTAATCTCTCTGATCGAGACTCAGCTGAAGAAAAGAATGAGCTGATGGAGGAATGAAAGGGTTGAATACAAGTGAGATGAGTGGCAGAAATGAGCAGAGGGAAGAGAGATAACATGGGAGGCTGAGACAGAGAGGGAGAGTCAAGGATGGAAGGTCAAGTAGAAGTTTTGACGTGGATCAAAGACTTTTTTAAAAGTATGTTTTAAAGGGATGGCTTGACATTTTGGGATGATCAATACCATTCATATTTATAAACCAAATACAAAGCTAGAGCCTGCAATGATTAGCTTAGCTTATCATAAAGACTGGAAACATGGGAAATAAACAACCTGGCTGTGTCCAAAGCAATGTACAAAAATGTACAAATGTAATGTTACAGGTGAGGCAATTTCTTGATCTTACTATATTCCCCTGTTTTCAGCCTTTGTGCAAAGTTAATCAGCCGCTACCAGTAGCTTTATATTTATTGTACAGACATGAGAGTGGTATTGATCTTCTTATCTAACTCTTGACAAGAAAGCATTTTCCCAAAAGGTGAAACTGTTTTTTTAATATTGTGAGACAGGTCATTTTTCCACATTTTAGCAGTTTGATCATGAAACATTGCTCTTCAAAAGGTTCTTCAGTTTTCCTGCTTGAAAATTAAAATATATGGGACTGTGGTGCTTTGGCAGAGGTGATACTCTCTGAGTGCAATATGTATCAAGATTTATTTATGGTCAAGACAAAAAAATGGTACAAATAGCATAGCAGGAGACATGACATATTATGTAAAGCCCTATTTGCATTGAAACACAATTCATATTTTTTTATAGTACAGATATAAAGACTCTTTATCTTAAATAACTGCTTACATAAAATCAATATGAATATAACCTGAATGTTAGTATATGTGAGTGTAATGAAAAGATCAGTGGTATATTGCATTGCAGTCTGTACTATACAGTATGTGTGTGTTTTGTTAGCACTAATCAATAGTATTACAAACCTACAGGAATTTGGTGTAATAACCCATATTACATACACCTATTGTGTTTGAAGATCAACTGATGTCTGTGTTCATGTTATCTCTAGTGAACGTGCAATAGTATGTGCCTTCATACACAGACACAGATACTCAGTCACAATTCAGGCCTGCTCTAATTTGTGTAGCAGGCTGAACGTGTTCTTTATCAACCTTCACATACAGAAAAACAAAAGCACTATTTCCTGTGTCTGTGTTTTCTTACGTTCAGTCAGATACTTTGAAGTCAGTCGTAATGGCCTCTTTCTTTCACTAAAGTGCATTTGTTGGTCGGACAATGACAGGCACACTTACACATTTCCTTGTCCCATCTAGGAGGAAATTTTACATTTGTCACACTCATGTCTGTCTGTCTGTCTGTGTGCATGCGCGTATGTGTGTGTCCATTTGCTCTCTATTTGCATAATAGTAATGCAACAAGTAGAAAGGTGCTGAAAATCAGAGGGCAACAACTTATTGAACAATGAAGCAAGCATCACCCAGAGGCTTATCCCCACACAAACATGGAGGTGAAAGAGGAAACCAGAAAGAATGGAATGATGAAAGAAAGAGAGTAAGAGGCTGCGAGGGAAGGAAAGTGTGAGTTAATGAGTGAGTTACTGAGTCCTGTGAGTTTGTCTCACAGCCTCTGAAGGCTTCACGTTGATTATTATTATTATTATTATCATTATTATTATAACCATTAAATCAGGTTTCATATAAAGTATATACATATAGAGAGAGAGAGAGAGAGAGAGTAAACTTAAGATAAATAAATAAATATAAATAAATGAAATTAATTTAATTATTTGATTAATTTCACAAGTAATAACTAACTTAATATATATTAATATTAAAAAAGGATTTAAAACTCCAATGAAAAAATATGCACATGTACATATGCAGTCTGTAAAACACTGGTGTACCTATCAGCCAGCATCGACACTGGTTTTGATCAATCTGTAATAAACAAGTATGAGCTGATTCCTGCCCCTGTCTTTCAGTTGGACTGGAATATTGACAGAACAATGTGTGACGTCTTTTATTTGAGCAGCTTTGATTATCATCATATAACTCATTCTATATGTGCATTGTTCATGTGAGAGAGTGAGAGATGTATACCGCAGTGTTTCTCGGTTGCAGGACTCCTCATATTTGAGTGGATGACCTGGCAGGACAGGGATGTACGTGGTTTGATTATTGTGCAGGTATGCTTTAGAATGGACAGCCTCAGAATGAATTATTAAGTGCAACATTTTGAGCCTGAGCAGACCCTGGTGCAAAGTAACCAGTACAATTACTCAGTGCAGTTTTGAGGTGCTTGACTTTACTTTTCTATTTTCTGCTCATTTATACTTGTGCTTTACTAGCATCTAGAGGGAAGTACTTTTTACTTTTACTACTCTGACATGACAGCTGGAGCTAATACTGACTTTGCAGATGAAGGTTTTACCTTAAACAACATGTGGTCAGCATATAAAAGACAATATTTTGTTAAGGATCAAACCCGTGGTTCCCAACCCTTTGCTATCACTTACCAAAAGTCATATTTGTCAGTTTTTGTGGGCTCTGTTTCTAAATAACTGTTTGAGACCCAGAGAGATATATTATCCAATATTTCACATGCCCCATTAATCATCTAATGACCCCTCAGATTTATCTTGTGACCCTTTGGAGGGGCCCCACCCCTAAGCTGGGAACCACTGGACTAAACCATATCAGTTAATGTATATCAACTCCATCTCGACCAGCTAACAATCTAATAATGTCAGATATAATAATGACATTTCAATTACAGGTGCATTTGTTTTCCAGTATGAGTACTTTTACTTTTGATACTTTAAGTACATTTTGCTGATAATACTTCTCTGTACAACCTTAAGTGGAGTTTTTGATGCAGGACTTATCAAGCAGTATTATTATATTGTTGTACTGGTACTTTTACTGGAGTAAAGGATCTGAGTATTTCTTCCACCACTGTCCCTAATTGATGCTCTGTTTAGCTTAGTGCTCTGTTCCAAGGACAAAGTACAGTATCAATTACAGCAGAGAAGAGGAAATATTTCAATGCTGCTGATGACATGTTCTAAATCACCAGCAGTCAGCAATAACAAACAGGTCAAATGTGTGTAACTGTATGAACATGAAGCATCCTGCTGGAGTGTCTCTGAGGTTCATAACATGTGCAGCTTATCTTCATTTGTGATAATGATATGGTAATGATAATTGTGATTTTTGTTGTTGTTGGTTGTACTTTCTATGTAAATTACACAAGTACACGCGGTGCTGGTAGTAATTTTAATGTAATGTAATTAGTTTACATTAGTCAAAGTGATAGTTTTGCATGCTAAATGTCATCAATTTCAGCATGACAAACCATTTTCACCATTTAACAAGGAGAGGAGATCAGATGATTATAGTCATATTAAAGTTGCAAAAACGCCTTTAGTCCACTAGGTGGTGCTGTATGTCAATGCTATATCCAGCCTGATATGACGTTGTCTTGTACACGCACTTGTTTTGGTTTTTACATGAGCAGCATGAACCAGAGTTTATTGGGATCTCAACTAATTGGGAATTAGATTTCAATCAATACACCAATTCTCTCTTTTAAGAACAGAAAAAAAACCTTTTAAGGCTGGCATTAAACTTTAGGACATGAATTGATGTTAGTAATTTAAATAACACTTTAAAAAAAATATTGGGGCCACTGCATCACTGGTCACCTGTATTGGAAAAGCACTGAACAGCAAAAACAGGCACAAGTGTTGGAGGTGAAACCATTAAAACTACAACATAGGCATGAGATATATTCCTCTTTTCATCCCTCTGCTGTTCTCTTCTCTCCTTCTTTTCTCTCTTTTTCTTCATCTTCATAGCTCCCTTTCTTTTCTTTCCTCCTCTCTCATCTCTTCATCCTCTCTCATCCTTTCTATGCTTTATTCAGACGGCATGCAAAACACTACTAAGCTGCCACAAAGCTGCAAAATGCCACATTCATTGTCCTCTTTTATCCTTCTCATTAAAAAGGTAATTTCATCGAGACTGTGGTAATAAAACATGCATAGTAGATTCAAAATACTCTCCACAACGCTGTCAAAATAATGTTGACAGTCATAAAAATCAGTATGACGTCATTGAGACTTATTCAAGTGACTCACATGCCACTTGAATTATATTAGCCTCTCTTTTCTTTAGAAGGAAGAATTCCAAGCCTCCAGAGCATCAAAATCTGACATGACCTTTTGTTTAGAGGTTATGTTGTGTGTTTGTGCATGTATTAGTTATACTGCAATGAATAGAAGACTAATGCCGATGTCAGACACAGTAAAAATGTCTCTATACTGATGCATCATATGTTTAAGACAACACCTTCTGCTTCCCTCTGCACCCTCCATCACCATAGTATCATTCCCACTGCCTGCCTCGCCCCTTCCTCACCCATGCCTTGCTGTCTTCACTGCCCCTCTCCCCCACTTCCTACGCCTCTAACCCAGACACCCCCTGTGCAGCCTCGCCCCAAATCCTCCAACAACCTTAAAACTCTCTCTTCTAAATCTGCTATCTCCCAGCCCTCTTTCTCCCCACCCCCAAACCCTTCCATGCTGCCAATCATTTAACAACTCAACCAGTTGAAAAGACATTTTAATGTCGTGATAGCTGCTAGCCGTCTCGGTCAGAAGCACAGAAATAATACAAATGTATATGATTTTAATTAGTGATCAATAAAGATGAGGGAGTGCAATTGTATGTGTTTGCTGCTGCTTGCTCACATATACCCACTGTGAACGAGTGTAAACATGTGTCAAAGTGCTTTAATGTGTGTGTGTGTGTGTGTGTACCAGTGTGAGCATGGTATATCCAGTCTATCAGTGTGTCAATCCCTCAGCTAAGCCGCGGCTCTGCAGGGGTTCACTCCTTATTTAGGTCATCGTATGGTTAAAGAGTTAAACGCCTCTGGTTTGGTGCAGACTGAAAAAAATGGTTTCAACTCCAACAACTGGTCTGTGTGGCCTAAATCCTGCAGGACTCTCACATGCAGAGATGGTGCCCACCATAACCAGACTGTCTTTTGTAAGAGGGTGTATACAAATGTTAGCAGCAAAACCTGGTTTCATTTAAATAATTGTTTGAAGCTCAATAATGTAAGATTATCAAACGTTTCACCATAAAAGCAATATCAAACAAAAGTGCAAAAATTAATATAATGTTGTATAACAGGCCTTTTCCTCCTTTCATCTCCCATTTATCAATTCATGACCCCTAAGATTTATATCCTCACCCTTTGGAGGGGCCCAACCCTCAAGTTTGAAACAAGTGGACTAAATTCTCTAACTATATATTATTAAATTGTTATTATTATTATTAAGTATTTTATGGGATCCTGTCTAAGTACAGTTTGCATATTCTCCCCTTTCTACTTCCTTTCCACAGTCCTTAAAATGTAGATTATGTGGGTATGAATGAGTCTCTTTCCAGCTTTTAAACTGTAATGTTATGGGCAACCATGTAATGCTCAGCCAAAATGATGCTCTTGATTTGATCTGATAAGCTGAAGATGCGTTTTAATGCTTACACTAAGAACAACATGGATTCCAACAGTCATTTTAAAATCAACAATATTTGTAGATAAGTCTCTGGTGTGAACAGAAGAACTGATAAAGAACAGCCAAAGTTTCCTCATGTTCCTCTAACAGTGATAACATTGTGATATTATTGGTCTTCTGAGTAACCATGAATCAAACATTTGATTCCATTAACAGGGTAAAGACAGTAAGACAGTCTGTTGTATGTGTATGAAGGAGAGAGACAGTGTGATAAAACAGTGATCCACATGGCTCAGGGACAAACATACAGCAAGTCACAGACAACAATACAACAGCAGACCACCAATCACCATTCCTGTCTTATGACAGCTACTTGACCAGTCCAATTACAGAAAGCATGAAAATAAAACAAGTGCAAATAACAAAATGTCAAGTGGAAAACAATCTTTTTAGCCAGTGGTCTGGTTCTGTGGATGCCGATGCCTGTCTGTTGGTCCACCACTTTGATCCAGACTGAAATTTCCAGCATAACTACTGGATCAATTTCCATGAAATTATGCACTTATAATCATGGTCCCCAGAGGATGTATCCTACTGGCCTTGGTGATCCTGATAACTTTTCCTCCACCACCTTCTGCAGGCGGCAGGGGCAGCTGTAGGTCAGGAAACAGAGCGGTTGTCCACCAATTGGAAGGTTGGTGGTTCAATCCCCAGCCCCTCCAGTCTATGTGTCTATGTGCTCTTGGGCAAGTTACTGAATCCATGAAATTTAGAAAGTCATGAAGCCTAGGTTCAGTTTTCAGTCCTCCTTTTTGCACATCTCAAAAATTAGAGTCATACTCAAAAAAGAGGAACAAAAGTTTATTTAACCAAACTGAAGTTGGATGCTAACAAACCCAAACATAATATCTACAGATTAATTAGTTCCCAACTTGTTGTTTGATTTGATTTTCTTATAACTGTGGTGGTGAATACAATACAGCCACTGGCTGCATGGTGTCATACATCAGAAGACTAATTATGATAAAATCTCTGACAATTCATTCATTTTATAATGTACAAGAACAAGGGAGTATCTCCGGAAAGGGGGTATAGTGATAACTGGAATGGAAAGAAGTGAGAAGGAGGAATTATACAGCAAAAAAGGAGCAAGAGAGAGGAGAGAGGGTAGATGGTGTAACAGATTGAGTGAGACAGGAACAAAGATGCTGATGATAGAAAGAGGGAGGGTGGGAGATGCAGGCAGGCAGGATATTGCATAACACTCTGTCAGACCTGGAGAGAAGAAGGGATGGAAGGAGGGGACAGAAAAGGGAGGATAAACGGAGGAGAGGACAGTTAGTGACGCAGCATGTGAATGAAGAGAAACCACCCCTGACTCCTCCTCTGCATGAACCTGATGAGCATGATGGACTGACAGCCACGCCCTATGGGTTGAGTCATCAAGAGCTGCTGCTGCTGCTGCTGCTGCTGCTGCTGCTGCAGACATCTAGAAACAGAAAACCAGACAAAACTCCAATTACAATTGACCAAGGTTCACTTTCAACTCATCCATCCAAAGGGTTGATTCAAATTTTTATTGAGCTTTTATTTCACCTGAAAGTCATCTGAGATTTATTATAATTTCTTCAAAGGACACCCAATGAAGTAACACATGTTAAGTAAATCAACAATCAATCCTTTTTTCAATACACCTTGACCATCTGTCTGTTCACCACTTGTTCAGCCTCAAACAAAAGTTCAGACAGACATTGTTCAGCCCCAAACAACAGACAGACAATGTTAGCAACTAGCTGGTGAACATAATGGAGCCATACTGTACAGAGGTGTGACGCCATCCAGTGGTTTGCATTGGATCCAACCTGAGGTCCAGAGCCGCAGCTTGGAGCCACTTAGCAAACTAACCAATGGGCCAAAAAGTTCACACAGTTCTGATTTATTTGTACAATTAGGTCTTGTCCATGGTGGCAACTCTACTCACATTAATTAATTAAATTCTTCCACTTCATATACTGGTGTGACCATGTAAGTGCTTTTGTTGTGTTGTGTTTGGCTATGCTTGCTTTTCTCTCTCTCTGCTGTGCTCAGGTCTCTCTCGCAAAAGAGATCTTGATCTCACTGAGATCACCTGATTAAACAAAGGTCAGCTATATACGAATTTGCATCCTTTTGCAAGCATTTTTGTTTCATGTGAAAGTTCCTCATTGAAAGCCAGACTGACTAGATTATCCATGGACCATCCACATGGACATAGAACAAAGCAAGTGTTGTGGCTTCTACCATTTCATTAATATCTGCCTGTTGTCTGCCCTCTGCTAATCTTACCTCCACCTGCAGCACACCTGCCCCGCATTTAAAACCCAGGTGATGCAGATTCAATGTCTTATACCTACTCAAGCACTGTGCCGTGGGAAACAGAGGCACGTGACTGCAAGGTTTCATGATAATGTGGTTTCGGGCAGTCCTGTTGATGACCCTCCTGCATTTCCCATTTGTCTTCCTTTTTTCATCTTCCTGTCTTTCCTCCTAAAACTACCTGGCACCAACTTGCTGCTGCACACCAGCTATGATTTTGATGTGTGTTTTTGTTTACACTGTTTTTGTGCTTGTGTACTGTGTGTGATGTTTGAGAGATTACAAACAAATGCACCAAATCAAATGGGAGCCATAATCCCAGATAATCCTATAGAAACCTCTGCCTCTCCAACAGCCAGTCAGTCATCTGGCTAGCTAGCTTCATCAGCCTGCAGCTCAGGCCACCATACAGTCAGTCAGTCAGTCAGTCAGTCAACGAACCAGAAGGACTGTCCTTCACTTTGTTCCTTTAATACACTATGAAGAAACAAACAGACTACAAGAGGTACACTTTACAACTTCAAGTTTTAATAGTTGAGAAAATGCATCTACTGGACATTAAGCTATTTCCCATCAATCCCTATCCTTTGCCCTGTGTGGTCTGCCAGTGTACGTCATTATTATTTATTATTATTATTGTTACTGCAAATAAGAGTGAATAAGGTAAATGAGCTGAGGGAAACTTAATGGAGCAAAAAGGCAATTTAAGGCCCTTTTAATTTATGGAACTTTCATCGTATCATTGGTTGTAAATTGTTTGTGTCTTGTTCTTTTCTGTATCTATTTATGAGTTTTACATATTTTAAATGTGTTAGGCTTTGCAAATAAGCTGAGGTTATAAATGCTGTGGTATGTGGCATTTGTTATGCTATGTACCTTTTAGATAAAAAATAAAAATATTTCCAGGAATGCAGTGGAAATCGCAGACTGCACCAACATTAACTAACTTATGATTACTTCTGTGTGTTATGTTCTGGGTTTGAGCATGTTTGTCTCCTTAGTGGACAGAGTGCCCTCAGTACTTGCAGGCTAATAAAATCAATGTACTCTAGCATGCATGCACACACACCTACTCGCATGGCCATCCGTCAGTTTTTCAGACATCACAAAAAACACCAAGACTAGAATTCAGTTCAATTGTATTTTTATGGCGCAAAATCACAACATTAGTTACCTCAGGTAACTTTTTATATTGAGCAGGTCAAGACTGCACTCTTGACAATATTAAGAGGCTAGAGGTTGCAAATCATAAGCAGAGTTTGCTTGTTTATCAGATAGTAAGATTAACACATATTTATTAGGCGTTGATCTAGGCTACCTATCTGATTGCTAACGTTTATACAAATATCTATCAACGCGTTTACAGATTTGTCTACACATTTTCAAACCTCAATATACTTTTCAAACATGATTTCAACACACATTTTTTTACACATTTAAAAATCTGATAATACACACGGATTGTGAATACACATTTGCAGATTCCTGTACAGTCACAAATCTCAGTGCACATTTAGAGATTCTTTTACACATTTACAAATGTCAGTATACACACACAGATTGAGATACAGTCACACAACTTTCCACTCACATTTGCAAATAGTTTTGCTGCAATAATGGCCCCACGCTGCCATTGCCATCACATTAGCACATATGCTATAAGCAAGTTATTGATGAATGTTCAATTAGAATAGCAATGTTTATCATTTTAAGGAAGGATATTAATTTTTGTGTAGTTTGTGCTGAGGTCATGTTAATTTGGAAGAATGTGTTTTTTACTTTTATGTTATACGATTTAATTGGCTTTTAACTGTTTAGTCTTGGGTTCTTTTACCTGCTGCCATTTTACATGTTGTTTTCTTGGATTTACTGTATTAAAAAAAAATCCATAACTAAAATAAATTGAAAGTGTCATATTTACGGCGGCTCGTGAAGGCAGCAGCAGCCCTGCCTGCAGATTCAGGGGGAAAAGAAAAAGGCTCTTTTTTGCGCTCCGGGCCTCCTGATTGGCCGAGCCGGCTGAGGAGGGGGCGGGGCTTGCGTCCTGGCACCAAGTCTTGCTGTGATCGAGCGGTGAAAGGCTGCGAGATTTTCACCATCACACACTCCTCCTGACTGTGACACACACACACACACTCACACACACACACTCAGCGAGAGAAGCGGGACCCGTCGACAAGGTGAGCACACTGACCTATTTCACAATTAATTTCTGTGTTGTGATGTGTCATGGCGTGATTAGGCTTGTTTACTGTCCTCTCCTCCTCTCCTCTGAATCAAAGATGAAATGCATGTTGTATTTACAGTCCCGCTGCAGTGGCATGGATATGGGCCTATATTTAGCTTTTCATGGCAGTGTGACATTGGTGTGCACGGTGTTTCCCATCACTATGGTGGAGGGGAGTGGGCGTGTGAGGGGGGGGGGATCTCTGTGTCTCATGCAGAGCTCCGTGGATTCGTGTCTCTTTGTTATGGTGGTGCCGCAGTCAGGATGGTACACCACTCCTGCTGACAAACCCATCCTCTACTACTCCCCAAATATTCCCATCATCTCCCTGCACCAGCTCACACTGATCATCATTAATCAACTTACAGTGACTAATCTCATGGTATGTCACACTTTAATATTCCCATATGGGACTACAGTCACATATAGACTGTGCATTTTGGTGCTATGATGTTTGTAACAGGAGCATATTTTTCTCCAGGGCAGTCAGGTGCAGCTCCACAGCAGCCGAGGCCTTGTTATATAAAGGGGTTTTTTTCTGATGGGACTGAGCCTATACACCAGTTTTAGGAAGAGTCTGTGATGTTCTATAGGGACTAAGCCTGTCATTATACAATAATACCCCCTCCACTCTGCACACTCACATACACGGCGACACACACTGCATCCTGTGTCTCTATGTGGATTAGTACACATTGTTCCATCTATGCCCATGTCTTTCTCTCTGGACGGTTCTGGTTTCGGTCTTCAGTCGGTCTCATGTGTGAAATTGAACAATTGGTTTCAGGCTAATAAATGCATTGTAAACTTATTAATGAATGGGCCACCACAGCACACACACACACACACACACATGGAGGATTGCTCTCTCAGAGAAGTAACATCTACATTCTTCCTTACATTTCCATTGAAGTAGAGGTGTCTGTTCTGTATCTGCTTCTTGCAACACAGCTGCGTGATGTTTAAACCCAACACACATGAAATGATCATATTCTGGACTCTATTCCTTCATCCAATACAGTAATTCAGCTTAACGTGTTTGGCATCTTTGTGTTCTCGACAAGAATCTGTGGGTCAGTGCCTGGTGTCCACTGACCTGCTGGTGGCTCCTGCAGGGTTCAAGAGGTCAGTGGTCTTTCTTTGTGTTTGTGGAGGCTTTGTGCCTGTCCAGCTCTGCCTACCTGTCGCCTTGTTCCAGTCTGTCCCTTCCTCTGTCACTCTTCTGTCACACTGGATTTAATCAAAAGATCATGTTGAGTTTTGATTATTTATTTTTTGACATCGCTACAAGGCATATCATTCTTATGAGAGGGTTTGGAAAGTACATTTTCTGATAACTCATGACATATATGATGATAGAGCAAAATATTATTTTATGCATTTTTATTTAAAATGCCTTAATAATTCATTCTTTACCATGATGTACTTATTATTATATCTATTGTTACATGTTCTTATTTTTTGGGAAGTGGTAGCAGGTAGTAGAACCGGTTGGCAGCTAAAGGGGGGTTGTCGGTTCGAATCCCCTGCTACTTCCAGTGACATGTCAAACTGTCCTTGAGCAAGAGACTGAACTCACTACTATGGCTCCAAATGTATGTGTATGAGGAAAATTGTGTGAAGGACTATGACTATTATTAACTATTATTTTCATTGTTGATTAATTTGCAGATTTATTAATTATTATAAAGAATTATTTAGTCTACAAAGCATCTGGAAATAGAGAATTTGCTTCAAATTGCTGATAATTTCCAACAAACCCACAAATATTCAACTTACCAAAATATAAGCAAGAGAAATTACATTTGAGAAGCTTGTACCAGACAATGTTTGATAATCAAAGTAGTGATTCATTTTCTGTTGGTCAACTAACTGATGAATTGTTTCATCTCTAGACAGAAAAGTGTCTCCTAAATGAATGTGCTGTAATATTATTTTGGTAGCTGACATTAGCTAGTGAGAGGAAATGTGGAGAGGGTAGGTGGCATACAACAAGTCTCCCCCTGGGTACCATAGATGTCACAGTTAAATGGTTCTGTATGGTTTTTTGAACACTTGACCACCAATTTGCTTTATATTTAACAAAACTCTGTCAGTTAATTATCACCAAACATTTGTAATGATGATATGTTTAACATGAATTGGATTTCTTTATAATTGGAATTCTTAAATTTTTCATCTGAGTGACATAGACAGTGAATGCCTGTTTGGTCATCATATCCACATTTTCCAAAAAGATGTTTTGGGCAAATACCCCTGAAAGCGCCAATATTCAATCCCCAAAACACAGTCAAATTAGTGAGTTTGTCAGTGTTGTCATGTCCTACGGACTCCAGCCTTGGAAAAGCACAATGGAAATTTAAGATGACCTTCTGTAAGAAACTCCAGAGTTGTTCAGGATGTTATGGACTGAAACTTTATACTGTACTTTTGGTCTCAGAGAAAACATTTTCAAGGGATAATTATTTGAAGGAAATGTTGAAAATACAGGTTTGTAAGCTTGGCATGACTCAGGACCTTTGGTGGGGATAATGGAGGCCTGTCACTGGAAGACAGAAGACCCATTCTTGTTGCTGTCCATTTTACTTCAATGAAATGACAGTGTGTTTCACAGGACTGTGAGTGGTGGTGAATGAGCACAAAGTCAAAGTAAGTCATAAGTGAAGAAAGCACTAATGTTTTTTTGGTAACGAAATGCCTGATGTTTTTTTTAATGATCCGTGAAGCTGTATAATAATCACCCCATATTGAATAATGCCCAGTTTCCAATTACTACTTCGTCTAGACTAGAGGTTCTCCCACTCTGGGTGCTTCCCTCTCCCTTGCTCAGATTTTAGAAGCAGTGCTTTTTAAACAGCATACATTTTATGGAAAATATCTTGGTGACAGATCAGTAACGGACAGGCTTGTTAGAAAGACAGAGCCAAGAATGTAAATAATACATAAAGAAAGAAAGAAAGAAAAGAGGAAGATATGCCCTACAAGAGACTGATGCAGGAATAAATGAATGTAGAAACACATGGGAATAAAGAATTTACATAAATGCATCTTGCAGGTTCCATATGCAGAGCAACTTACAATGCAACAAGAATTGGAAAGGCAAAAAAATACTATCAGAATGAGTAACTAAGAATAAAAAGAAATCTTACTTTCATTATATTTCTGATAATAGTAATTATAGTCAGGTGACCTTAACAAAAATCAGCACATGGTTAACATGAAACTGCTGCAGTTTGGTTAGGTTCAAGCAACAAAACTACATGTTTAGGGAAAAGATTGTGGATTGGGTTAAAATAAGTACTTGGTACATGGTGCACATGAGTCAAATATTACATCCATTAACTTCTGGACGTACATTAAATCAGGTCATCGTTGACTTTTGGTCTCACATGGGACACATACGTTGATCTTTTGTGGTGAAAGTCCTGTGTTTGACACATCCATCAACCGTACTTTATACTACACCTCACCTTTTATGTGTGGTATTCGGCATATCATCTGCTTGTTAAATCGGACATGAGTGTATGCACTGCATGTAGTTTGAATGTGTAGGGTTGTGTTATTTGTCCACAGATTGCCAAGGATGGGCTGGTCATTGCATACGTGAAAAGGTAGCTAACAGGTAGAGCTAACATCTTTACATTTGGTATAGTGGCAGTAAATACAAAAATAATCCCAGCAGTCAAATTTGTGCAAATAGTGCACAGTAGAAATTCACTTCATTGTGAACACACACTTTCATGAACCAGTTACACATGAGCTTCACTGCACAGAATTTATATGTAATTGTGTAAATGTTAAAATGTAAGCCAAGTTATAAGTCAAGATCTCATCACACAGGAACCATCCACACTGCATGCACATGTTAACATGGCAATGCTGCATGCTGACACATTTTACAGCCGAGGCTGACAAAACACAATTTAAGAACAGCCGAGACCAAGTTTTAAGTGATGAAAGTTAAGACAAGTTTGATATTGTAGAGATGAACTTGGCAAACTTGGCTCTGATATGTTGTAAAGTGGCCAATGTACTAGATAGCGGGAGCAGCATCACTGGAACATTCATAAGGTAACAGTACAGTTACAGAACATGCAGTTCTTTTTGCCGAGAAATACACATTTTAAGAAACTGGTTGGCAGAGTATAAGAAGGATGAGCAAAGACCAAACACCTGAACGCCTCAGACCTTGAGTGTATTGTTGGATCACTGCCTGCATGGTTTGGTGATGCAGCTCTTGTAGTAGCCTATCCTCGAATGTTTAAACCCAGAGGCCAGAGGAAATAGAAAATAAAATGACTGGCTGACGATGCCTGAGACTACAAGCAGGAAGCTAGATGGATTATCAGATGTTCTAATGCATGGCTGTTGTGATGATGATGCCATAATTTCTGCTTTAGGGATTGGTGGGATTACAAGCAATCCCTCCCAGATTATCAGCCAAGCATCAAGAAGTCAGGCAAGCGGTCATCCAACCAGGTATACTCAGCATTTTCAGTCAGTTTTCCAGTCAGCAGCCAGTCAGAGTCGCTCAGGTTTCCAATCAAACAGACAGTAAAACCGGTCATCCAGCTGGCCAACCCTTCACTCTTGAAGTGAATCAGAACATTGTCAATTAAAATGGACTACTTTTACAGGTGTGTACAAATGTGTAGGCTCTTCAGTCATTCTGTACAGTAGATACATGAGATAATGGTGGTGTAGCCCAACCCAACCCTCTCTGCAGGCAATCTCTAAGTCCTGATAGTAGTTGGTAAAACATAGGATTATGTAACGCTGGGGTCAAAACTCTTTGTGTTTCTGTTTAATATCGACCCAGGCTGTATGCAGAAGCTAGATGAATCTGATGGCATCCCTACAACCATAAAGAAGTCTGGAATGGGACAGATGGAAGTGAAACAGATGATGATATGTAACCAAGGATCAAATACAGTTCAATGATTTTAAATTATAGGACTATACATACAGCTTACAAACTGCTAGTAAAGTCTGAATGTAATAATACAATTGACACAGTTTGAACTGAGGCAGTGAATTAAGATGTCGTGTCTACAGGTAACAGTGTTCATTAAAACTCGGTGTAGTATCCAAAATCTATCTGAATGGTTCATTTCAGCCTCTTTCGACTGTTTGAATGAAGTAGAACTAATCATCTTCTGGATTCAAGATTTAAAACTGCACTAAAGTATATTATTGTATTTAAAATGGGTCAAATGACTGTGTGTAATGTGTCGGGCTGCTCATAATGACAAACCCACAGATAATTATCACCCAACACTTTAGTTTCATTTTTCTCATCAGAGAATTTTAACCTCTTTAAGCTCATTGTTTTGGTTTTCATGCTGCAGTAGGCAACTATATTCAACAAAATGCTCTGATAAAGCCACTGAACACTACTTGCTCTCCATCAAATGGCCGCCAGACAAAGTTAGCAACAAGCTGGTAACACAGTGGAGCATTTAGCAGCTAAATAGCCAGATATCTGGTTGGAGACCAAAACAGAGTGGTAAAATAATCAATGAATGCAGTTTTAAAGCTTCAGTCTGAAAATTGTTTTGTCATACATGTAAGCATTTTTGATGTCTTACACAACAGATGTTTGTTAAGTGTTACTCATAAGTGTCTTTTAACTTGAACAACCCTTTATTGTTCAACTGCTGAGTCCATTACCTTAAAACCTTCCTAATACCACTGTAAATCAATATTTCAAGACCTAGATGCGTCGGAAGTGATATGAAATGAAATGACGCAGAGTAACGAGGTCGCTGCCAAGGGTAGAGAAGATAAGAGGAGGCAAAATGCGGAAAGCGTCAGTGCCAAGGTAATCATCTCACCCCTGCCTGGTAATGAGGACACAGTGGGAAAACTTTTCATTGATTCAATAAAATATTTTCCCTTTGAGTGTGAGAACATTGTGAAGTTGGCCTCACGCTGCGTTGATGAGACCATGGATGCAATCTGTTGCATCAGTTACTCTTGAGAATCTCTCGCAAGACTTTCAGTGCACCCAGTGTGCAACTTTTATTTATTATTGATGACCTTAGAGAATAATGTAAGCTATGAGCTATCTGTTAGAAGCCAGTTTTATTGCCATGATGGGATTTACCTGCCTGAAATCCCTGCAAACATTTATCCTGTCTAATAAGAGTAAATCGCCACTGAAGGAAAAATCAAAGCAATAGATAGTGTTTCGAGAGAGCTGATTGGTGAGGAGGCGGCCATGCTATTTATACAGCTTGAACTCAAACCTCCTTCAGTTGTGTTTTTCATGGTGATCTTGCCTGGTTAACAGTGAATCACCTTTGAGAAAATGAAAAGCCTGTGTCCACTCGCTTACACACTAGTGCTGCTTTGTGAGGCAGACCCTGGCATTAACGGGAACCTCCTCACTGACTGAATCCAAATCACAAAGCAGTGTTTCAGTGAGGGGTTTCGGCTCCAACAGCACTGCTTTAAATAGGCACATTACACAGAAATACACTTGGGACTTGAGCAGTTGGTGTTGGATGGGCCAGATAATTACTGTAAGCAAATAAAAGATAATATATACCACAGAAACAGGTTAAAATAGTCTAGACAATGGTTTTGAATGTGTTTTTTATGTTTGCTTTATTTAGAGTTTACATTTTTCTTTGTGTTACAAATCAGCTAGGAAAAGGAAAGACTTGCACAGTGCCAAAGTTCTGACATCACGTCCAGTCTAACAGAAGCTGATCAGCAGAAGCTTTAGTCTGTCTTAGGATGTGGGAACCAGTTTGGTTGCTGGTGACCCCTTAAAACAAAGAAATGTTGACTGGAGACTCCATGTCACAGGTTGCACATGGCTTAGCAACTCACCAGTTCAACAAGTGAATGATTTAAGAAAAAGTGTTATGTGAATAAAACAGAGGCTTGAAGAGGTAAAAGGGCTAATAAGCAAAGATTAGGGTCAGATTCATGGTCACTCCACTCATCTCTTCTGTCCAGCTGGTTGCATTTAGTCCCCAAAGGTCTTGGCCTTGTGGGAAATTGTGTTTGTTAAAAGCTACTAAAAAAAGAAATATTACAAATGACACCAAATAAAATAAAGAACGATAATATATTGTATTTTAAAATGTACAATTCCCGTCTAGAATGATGACGTGAACTGCGTGATAGGCATCTGACTAAGGTTGTGTTTTAGAATATAGCCTGATTGACACTATATTTTTGAGGCCAATACCATGACAGTTTAAAAAAAATCTGATTACAATACACAAAACATACAATCAAAACCAAAAAAATTTTCTTTCAATTTTGAAAAACAAATAGGAAGCAGGAGATTTTAACGTATAAATATAAGTACATGATAAAATGTCAGTGCTCTGTGGTGAACTATGTAATGGTGACACAGTTTCTAAATGACCTCAGACTCAGTTTAGGCATTTTCTGTTACTTAAGTTAATATTGGCCGATATATGTGGGCCTGGCCAATTTATCAGTCAAAATAATTTGCATTGTTGCTAATGGGAATGTGATTTTGAACCAAACAAATACAGTGCAGTACCGTAATGAAAGTAGTCCCCTGACTGACCTGAATGTATGTCAGAGATGCAGTGAGCAGATCAAACAGAGAGTTCAGAGGAAACAACAAAGGTCACTCTCTCCTGCTGAGGGAAGAGGCAGAGATTCAGATCAGACCTGACATCATACGGTACAGTAGAGCCGGGGAGGATGGGACGAGCGTGTGTCTTTCTCATTCTCATCATCCTCTTCCAGCGAGCCTCCATCAGTGTGTGTTTGCGATTTGAAACAAGCAAAGGTCTTTTCTGTCCTGCTGATCACAGAGGCTGACATTCAGATCAGACAGTACAGTAGAGTGAGGGACAAAATGTACAAAATGTCTCTGTCTTTGATGCGTTAAACGATGGACCCTGTGCACGGGATAGCAGCAAGAGGTCATAATTTAAGCTTAGAGTTCACGGTAGTAAAGTGTTAGTGATTGTAGAAAATAAATAATGTAGAAAATGACACATTATCTTGAAATTTGTCATATTATTTTCCAAATTAATTACAGTAGTATATAATCAAGTGCTGTGTAAACTTCTGTATTATTAGTATATTAACATTTAATTGAAATCCCATTAAGTTTTGGTTGACAGAGACCTTATACTTTATTATAGATTAATATTTTATGTGCCACTAAAAAGATTGCTGTGCTTTACTGCCATATGAAATATTTATTTTGATTGATGTTCCGTAGCATCTTTTCAGGAGAATATTGAAGGTAAAAGAAATAGATAAAACTGTTTTATTCTCTTTCACCTAAAACATGCAGAGGACTTTGCTTTATTTTTCCAGCCCTGACTAGTGCCTGCAGTCCTCCTCTCCATCTGCCCATCAGAGAGTCTGACAGTAGCCTGTATGCAGTCTGAAGGGATAAACCTGGGGCAAATGAAGTCCGCAAATCACTCACTGCTTGCTGGGAGCCGCACGATAATCTAAGGCGACTCAGAAAGGCACATCAACATTGTTATCGCCTCTTCTCTCATCTGGATTTCCACAACTGGACAATAACAGGATATTGTTAGTGCATTGTTAGAGATTTTAGTGAGTGTCTCTAACTGAAATTGCAAATGCCTCTGGCTCTCTGAGTAGTTTTCCACTGCCATCCAGTGCACATTTCATCTATTGGAATTATAGAGAAACTGGGTACTTTACAACACAACTGGGGCACCTGCAGCACTGTTAACAAAGACAATTAAAGCGACTGACAGTACTGCTGTCTGCTAGAGTGTTTTAACTGCCAGCTCGGGGTCCTAAAGTCAGAAAATTGGAAAGTCTAAGAGAGAGAGAGATTCTCAAAGAGTGGTTTTAGATATTTCTAAAGAGCTGTCAAAGAAATGATGACACATTGTAGATACAGACATTGCAGTATAAGGCTTCTGTATGGATTGCTCAATGTGATTTTAAAATACAAGTTGAAATGACGCAAAGATGATGTATGTTATGATGATGATGTTTATTAATTATGTCTTGATTGCTTAACTAGGTCAGGGGCATTGCATTGCAATTCTGTGCTTTCAATTATAAACCATTGAAATGAAATTTGTTGAAACAATTTGAAATCAGTTTCAAGTCCTCAAATCAAAGAGGTCCAAATCCAGTTCTTGAGGGATGCCTCACCATCAGATGCATGTGTCCCTGTAAAGATATATATCTGCAAATGTCAAAGTGTGTGCTCCCGTTCCGTCACTTTATTCAGTGTTTCTTGAGCTATGGTACGTTACCCCTCTCAAAATAGGCCTTGTTACCATTTAAATTGTAGGTCTTGCTCTAGGAAACACTGAGCAAAGGACGTTGAATTTTTACAATACTTTTCCAAAAGACACATATAGCCTTCATGCCTCCTTTTTTGCGTGCTTTGTTCATGCTGTCTGTCCTCCTACACCCTCTTTTGCATAAATAAACAACACATTGACTTGAAGGATGTTGCAGTGTTGGGGGACTGGGAGAGACAGCGAAGGATAGTCTTTGTGTTGGTTCTGGGGTAGAAATACAATGATATATATCTAAACTGGCTGAAGAAGTACTCAGATCTTTTACTTAAATAAGTAAAGTTACAGATAAAAGTATTGCATTCAAGGTTTACCTAAGTAATTACACGTATCGCCCATTTCAAAATTATATATATATAATTATTGATTATAATTATTAATACATTATAATGTTGATTGCTTAAATGTTGCAGCTTGTAAAGGTGGAGCTAATTTATCAGTAAGTTTTAAAAATGTATTTGGTCATTATATTTTGTATTACTAACGTGAATCTGCAGAGTAACTAGTAACTAGATTTATCAAATACATCCATTGCAGCAAAAAGTACTATAATGACCTCTGAAGTATGATGTAGCAGATCAACACATTCCTAAAGTAAAGTACCACAAAATTGTCCTTCAGTAAAGTTATTTCCACCAGTGTATATGTGTGTGCATGTCCATAAACAGACTAGATTTGGTTAGGTTTTAAATTAGTTGTTTAGTGTATTAAAAGCCAAAAAATAACAAGACATGTCCATCACAGTGTCCCAGAGCTTGAAGTGACGTCAACAGTACATTTATAGAAACAGAGAAAAGAAGCAAATCCTGCAAAGAAGCTGCAACAAACCAATGTGTGCTATTTTTGTGTGGAAGTTAACAATGACAGTTAATCCATTATCAAAAATGTTGCACATTAAATATCTGTCAGTCAACTATTTGATTAATTTTCTAATCATTTCAGCTCCAGAACAGGAAGCCAAAGCTGTCATCCTGAGATGACAGCAAAATGTTAGTAGCTCCAAATAAACTCCACCGTGCTCAGTAAGAACTCAGCCTCTCTTCCATCCATCCAGGACATTACTCATGCAGTCTAGATCTTGGTTAGCAAAGTGCAGCACAATGAGGAGTTCCTGAAAACTTGTTTTTTCTGTTATAAGGAATACATTTACACAGTTACTGGATTTGCGAACTTGCTATCTGTCTACTGGCTGATTGAGTCATTCCCAATAATTTGCAGTTGAATGGAAACAAGATTCTGATAAGAAAAACACACATGAACTCTGACCTGATAGTTTGGGATGGGGTATCGACTGCAGTCTTTCTGTCACTCAAACAGCATCGTCACAACAGGATCCTCGTTGTTTTCTACTGTGCTCCATTCCTTTGCCACTTTACCGCTTCCTACATGTGCTTTACAATAAATGTTTCGTAGTGGTAGACCTTTACTTTGAAACCACAAGTGTTGGCAATGCCATTCACAGTTGGCTAACCTTACCAAAAATGTACTTGATATGCTTTACAAAAAACGAAACAAAACAAAAAGAACTTTTTGTTGTAAGTTTGATAAAGGCGAGCTGCTTAGTGAGCAGAAGGTCTGCAGTGTAAAGACTTTGGTAGAGTACTGAGAGCTTTGCTTCAACTGTCTTAATGCTGTCTGCAGGCTCAACAATTGCTACTGCCATCATGCCAATTCAATTCAATTCTGTTTTATTTGTGTAGTGCTAAATCATAACAGAAGTCGTCTTAAGGCAGTGTTCATATAGAGCAGGTCTAGACCATACTCTTTATAATGTTATTTATAAAGACCCAACAATTCCCATCGTGAGCAAGCACTTGGTGACGGCACTGAGGAAAACTAAAAGTTAGATCACTGGTGCATCCCTGATTTGAACTATAGTCACATCACTACATATTGCATGTGCATCAGAAGCAGAACCACACTTGGAATGTGTTACTGAACTCAGAAATTAAAAAATGTGTTGCCTTCCTACTACAGTCCAGTAAAACCCAAAGATCACACTTGGACTCTTGGAGCTGTGGTATAAACACAGAGGAAGCAGAGAGATGAAAGATAGAATATCATTTATTGCACTAGACTGTTCCCAATTCACCTCCACCGTTTCTCCCGCTCACTGGCTCTTCAGAGTTTTCTCCATCTCATCTCCTCTGTGCAGCCTTCATTTTCTTGATCATCTCTCACTTTGAAAACACAACACACACAAACACAGCGCAGGGCCACATTTGACAGATTTGCGCTGTTAGTCATCGGGCCGGTTGAATAAGCTGACTGTCTGCACCTTTCTCTCATATACTGATGCTATGTGTAAGTGTGTGTGCATGTACAGTATGCGTGTTGTCTGTGTGTGTGTGTGTGTGTATAGATTGACACAGTGTATTGTCAGCAGTAATCTAAACTGCTGCTCATCAGAGACACACTGTGCATGTGTGTGTGTGTGTGTGTGTGTGTCGGAGCTTGTGCCCGTCAAGACAGAGACAGCGAGGAGCTGCTGAGTCACCATGGCGACTGGCTGGGCAGCCATGACAGGATTTTTATTAACACATTAGACGCCGTAAGTCTGAAAAATGGAAAACACGTCGAAGTCACAGCCGGTGATGCTTTTCTCTTTATTTCCCCGTAATGTTTAATCACAGAGAAGGATTCTTTTCTCATGTCACCATCCATCCATTTGCAGGTTTTATTAACACTATGATAAAAGCCCAGGGGGAAGTCCTCCAGCATGCCCGTAGCCAGGATTGAAACAGATTTAACTGACGTGACCATAAGTTTCAGAGTGGACATTTCTGAGCTCACTAATGGACTCCCAGACGCATTTCAGCTGTCTAGATTGTTAGCTCCCGACTAGATTAGCCTTCTCATTTATCCTTCCCGTCTGCTGGCCTTGACATTAAATGTCAGCTAGCGCATTAAAAGGAGCAGTACGTCCTTTTAGGAAGTGCTTTTGCTTGTCATTTAACCACACAGATGAAATTAATATTGATCCACACATCTGAGCGTAGATAAGACAGCAAACAAGACTCAGTGTTTACCCCAGGCTGACTGCCGTGGGTAGTGGATTGACCACATTAACTGTCCAAATATTACAGAACATTTGGATAGTTCATGTGAAAGACGTCATGTTTAGTCTTCCCATGTTTGTTGTTAATGACAGGTGGAATTGGTCAAAAGCATTTAAGGACTATGAAATGATCTGAAAATGGATCTGCATCCTCTCTGGGTGAACGTTAAACATCAACTGTTGCACTCATAGTGTGTCAACTGTGTGTTCACAGTAATACAAGGCCAGCTACTTAGGCTTAACACCTAGAGAGGCTAGTTTTGGAACAGGCTATTTACTGAAACGAGTTTTAACAGACATTACAGCAGGACAATAAATATACTTAACACTGACTAGACAATGTGATGCAATGACAGATAATTGAGTTATTGTGCTACATGAACCTTATAACAACAATATTACAATTTCAGTCACATTGTCAGTGACTTCTGCACCAATAAACATGGCAGAAGCAGGATGAGTGGAATGAGAGAGAAGCAACATGCAGCTTCTATTATCCTCGCCACTGTTGCCAGATTCAATTCAATTTTATTCAGTTTTGTTTGTATAGTGCCAAATCACAACGCAAGTGATCTCAAGGCACTTTACATAAGAGCAGGTCTAGACCATACTCTTTATAATATTATTTATAGAGACCCAACAGTTCCCATCATGAGCAAGCACTTGGCAACAGTGGTGAGGAAAAACTTCCTTTTAACAGGCAGAAACCTCAGAACAGATCCAGGCTCAAGCTGGGCAGCCATCTGCCTCAACCAGTCGATTCAGGTTGGGTGCCTTTAAAAATGCAGCTATTTTGGCCAGAATTTCAACCATTTGGGTTCGACATCTGTCTGTCTTTGGTTTTACTCATGTTGGGAAGCTTTTATTGCACTCTATTACAAAGCAAGGCCAGTGGATGAGATGGGATGCAGTGGAGACGAGGAAGCTTTCACGGAGGGAGCAGTGGGACGTGGAAGCTTTTCGCATCAACTTCATCATACAAGCTACGTATGATGTTCTGCCATCTCCCAAGAACCTCAACCAGTGGTATGGTGAAAACCCAACATGCCCCCGGTGCCTGGCCCCTGCAAACTTGAAACACGTCCTCGTGGGCTGCAAGACAAGCCTCACTCAAGGCTGCTACACCTGGTGACACAACCAGGTACTGAGGTGCCTAGCAGCTACACTACAGAACAAACGACTAACCATCAGCGGTCTGCCTCCTCTGCCATCTTATCCCACCATACAGTTTGTTTGTGAAGGTGCAAAGAAACCTGTGGCCTCAAAGTTAAAACCAGAAGCCGGCCATCTAGGGGCAGAGCGTGACTAGAAGCCGCTGGCAGACCTGGACCATAGGCTTTGCTTTCCGCTTTCCATCGCCACCACCAACCTCAAACCAGACATTGGACTTTGGTTCACCTCACTAAGATCAGTATATATCATCGAACTGAGAATGCCATGGGAGGATGCTGTGGATGAGGCTTATGAACGGAAGAAGCTCAAATATTCTGGGCTGGCAGCGGAAGTGGAACAGCAAGGCTGGAAAGTTCAGGTCTGCCCAGTCGAAGCTGGCTACAGGGGCCTTGTAGGCATGTCAATAACAAGACTGTTCAAGGTCATTGAATCCATGGCCAACAGCAGTGTTGAGCCATCAAAGCTCTCTCTACTACTGCAGAAAAGGCAAGCCAGTGGATCTGGTATAAGAGGAAGGAAAACACTTGGGCTCCAAATTAATGTCAAAGCCATACCCCACCTGAGAAGGTGAACCTGATTTTTTTTTTTTTTTCTCCTCTCCCTCCCATCATCCTCTGTTGCTGCAAGACCACTCCCCCTTGGGACATAGAGTGCAAACCATGAGTTAGGGAGCTGTCCCCAGGAGTGGGGCTGGGCTTCCAAACCCACACTAACCTCTCAGTGGTGTGGTTCACTGTTTCCTGGGGTTGTGCGGTGTATGGAACACAGGAGACAGTGCAACAACCCAACAGTGTTTGTTGGCGGCAGGGCAGGTGGTGAGCACTAATCCAACTCATTTGATGAGGAGACACACCCTGAGATTTGATCAGCCTGAGTGGGGCCTTGCTCAGGTGAGGGTGTCTAGTGATAATGGCTGAAACACCCAATGAGCCTGAGGTCCACTACTGAAGATGTGTCCCGAATTGTCCTCATTCCACCTGTAAACCCACTCACACCAGCAAGGCAAGTGCAATTTAAGAGATTGTACAATCTAGTCCTAAAACAAACAGCAACGTAACAAGTTATCAACTCGAGCAAAGTTGTCTTGTCTGTCCCTTGCTATAAGATGTTCATAGTGTTTCAGTAGGTTGTTCACATGTTCAATTTGGAAAGGTGTGGTGGAGGAGTGGAATTTTAAAGTTGTTTGACCTTCAAATAATCAGTTCTTACAGAGTATGCTGGCCCCTTCAGTCCAATATTCACTCTCATTTTAGCTCTGTTTAGGTCTCTACCAACTCTAGACAAATATCTGGCTCTTTAGCTGCAGGGTTTATCAGAGCTTTTTAAAAAGATAAAAAAGAAACCATAAAAGTTGCAGGCCGAAATCCCACAAAGTGAAAGATGCTCAAGGTGAGCTGCAGATTCAGGTGATAATCCTCTGTGGGTTCCATCATTACAAGTGACTCCTCACACTTTACACATAGTAACTGCATGCATTCTCAGGATAAAACTATTGATTACAGCTTTAAGATGTTGCATTTTTCCTTATGATTTTAATCCATTTTGACATCAATTATGACCTTATTTCAGTGCACACACACACTGGATGCTTCATCTGCTGATACAAGTCCAGTATCAGCAGTTTTACATAGAATAACTCAGCACATGCTCTTTAAAGCTGCAGTGCAGCTGCATTTAGAGGTGAATCTGTAATTTCCTATCTCACAGTTGTATAGCTATACTGCTAAGGTAGAGCTCCAGCTCACATACACTGAGGTCCAGCATGGATAGATTTTTTTACATTCTAAACTTTCAGAATGTGCATAAGATCTTTTAAACATTACAAAGTTACACCTTTTCTGACAAAGAAGAAAAGTGATTCTGCTCTAAGTCCATAAGTTCAAGTGGTGACATAGGAGAGGAAATAAACATGACCCTATATTCTAGTCAGATTTGCAGCTAGTTTTTCCTCTACAGCAGAAGTAACAGCTCAGTAACGACATCTCTGCTGCCTGAAGTAACATGATACGAGAAGATTGTTTGGTTTGATCAAGTTTTTACTATTTTTGTGGTGACAATGATGTCAGGCAAAACTCACCTCCGTAAACTCACTTTAAGCAATTCTTTTTTTATTGGACAAATATTTAACCTTCATATTTAGGCTGACAGTCTCTGTGCTGCTCATATACATCATTAAGCGGATGTACAGTAAGATATCTGAAGAGACAGCTGTCATGATAGAGAGAAAAACAAATGACTGCTATTGAAAATACATGTTTTATTGCCTAATGATTATTTCTGGTGATTCTTTCTCCCTTATCTCCCTCCTCCCTTATTTCTTTTGTGATGTTTTTGGATGACAGAGCACAAAAAACATCTTGTGATTCTCCCACTTTCTCTTTCGCTCTCTCTCTCTCTCTCTCTCTCTGTCTGTCTCTCTCTCTCTCTGCCGCTGTCTCTTCACCTGTGTGTGAACCCTCCAGTGGGCTGGACAACAAAACTGCAAGCTGCAGTGAAGTCAGAGCTGTAGAGAAACTGACACTGCTCCTGAAGTGTTTGTCAGGCAGGCAGCCTGGTGGCACATTAATTTATCATGATTACACAGAGTTCAGAAAAGTCAAAGCCACTTTACATAATGCAACCCTCATCAAATCTAGTAGTATATGTTTTGTAGTCTCACATGAGCATAGAAAGACATGAACATGAAACATGGTTAGAAACCACATTATATGTTGTGGCAACATGTTTTCTCCACCAACCATGTATTTATGGTTTTGAATGGCTCGAGACGATTCTTTATTACATTTTCAGTGACCATCAAGCCCATGAATGCAGGAAGAAGCAGCAGCTCCCGGGGCCACTAACCTCTCCATTCACTGCTGTTACATCATTAGCAGATATTGTTCTGTGACTCATCCCTGCGCTGGACTGACCTGCAGCTCAGCTGGAAAGATAACTTGTATCATACTGTGGAGCAAAAACAGCTGTTCTCTGTTGTGTGGTGGGAAGATATGGACGTGAGCCTGATTTTTCTGTTTTTGTTACTGTCTTCAGTAAATCAGCAATGTCTGTCTTCAAACATCAGTCAGTGTTGAGGTTTATTGGCTCAGCGGCACCTTGACAGTAACTGATGATGGTGTGGACGACTCTCTGGTCTTTACCCCATTCCTCCACACTATCCACTTCTATTATTCACAGGGCAGTGTTGAGCAGACAGTAATCACATCATTACATTGGTCCTCATACTAAAAGCACTCATACATATGGATTCATTCTTATGTGGCACGTACAAGTGATTTAAGAGTATTTACTTCATTCACCAGTTGTAGTAAGAATTTTCTCTGTTGAAATTCACAAGCTGCCCAGACCTGACATACCAGTCAGGTACAGTAGTCTGAATCCATTTTGAGCTTAGATATGGTATCAAAAGGAATTAAACATTACATAACTAAGTAATAACACTTCTGTCCTCTTCACCACATCATTATCATCGTCATGGCTGCTAATTTACTAAGCAGGTTTTTAGATTTTTTCAATTTGTCACATTTCGGCAGGACTCTGTCTAATATCACCTAGTATAGGCTAGAATGTTTTATTGCCTAATATCTTGGAGACTGTCACATGACAGCCTCTCATGGAAGGCTTTGCTAAAGAAATGTGTCTTTTAGCATTTAACATGTCAGAACTCTGACTCTTTATTACTGTCTCAGTACAGCACTGCTCTGTTGGCACATATATTCATCATTTCTAATTGTTCCTGGTCCTCTGAAACCACCATACCAGAATAGGTAACCAAATATGACAATTTCAGGCATGTTGATTACGCTAATGGTCAAATCTCAGAAACATGAATAAAAAATTTACAGCAAGTCTGAGCAGCTACAAGAGAGTTTGTCGAATCAGCCATGGAACACTTGTACAAGCAAACTTCAAAGAAATTAGTATGAGAGACGAGACTATGAAAATGTTGCATCATCATTTTTGTATTCACTACCACTAGATAGACTGCTAACTCTAGCTACACCAGGTAAAGTATGCTTTAGGTGGCTGAAATTTTATGCTTTCAGTTGAATGTGAACGCCTTCAGCTGAACATTTTTGAACTGCACTTTTACAGTGCTGTGTGGAAAGCACTCTGTCTTAACATAAACAATACGAATCTAAGTCTATAATATATCCTGTCTGTAAGTAGACTAAATAGTTTATAGAGCTCGTCTGAAGCAGGATTTGGGGAGCACTCAACCTGACAGACCTGGTTCAGGGCGAAACATTTACCTGCAGAACCAATATAGCAGCCAGTGCTCAGGATATTAAATTATTAAATTTAATATAATATAATAAATAATTATTAAATTATTAAATTATACTGTAGTTTTTCTACTTCATATGTTTACTTTTAATTTCTACTGCAAGCATTATTGTTACAGACTATATATAGATATAATTGCTCTTCCATGAGGCTTTCTGATTTGTTTTGGCACTGAATGCTCCCTGAGCTATGATATATAACCAGTATTACATTTTTATTTTCCTGAGTTCATCTTGCATATTGCATATTGTCCTTACTGGTCTTACTGGAACTTGGTACATGTGGTTATCTGTAGCATTCTTTATCCTGGAATATTCAAACATTAAAATTAAATCAAAATGTTTGGAAATTCAGTCAGTTTTAGACAAAATAACCACCAAAATTCCTGCTTGTGCTGATTTTTGTACAGTACAGTGAGGAGATGGGAGAGTGTTCGAGATTCATTTAGGTGATGGTTCATGTTCACACACACATACAGCACAAAAATATCAACCACCAAATCTCTCTTGTGTTTCGATGGTACACTAATGTGTTTGATTTCTTGCCAATCTGTGGCCTTTGTGTGTGTGTGTATGTGTGTGTATGCTTGCGTGAGAGATGTCAGTGTTCTGGATGATTATGTAGCAGACGGTTGGGTTCAGAGAGGGAGAGGTGGTGGATGTTGGAGCAGGGGATTGTGGGTACAGAGAGAGTTTTTAATCCCTCAAAGTGCAACAGCTGTCTCACCCAACAACCTCTCATCATCATCATCATCATCTCATCTCTCTCTCTCTCTCTCTCTCTCTCTCTCTCTCTCTACATATACTCACACAGCCTTTTACTTACCACCAGTTACATCATAATGCTTCTATATGACATTGATATTATACACTTATCAGAGTTGACCAGAGTTGTATTCTATGTGAAGGTGCTACACCAGTTCACAAAATTCATTGACAGCAGCAATTCCTTTGAAATGATTTGATTTTGGTCTGAAAATATATGAAGAAAATATAATGGAAGAAAACATTTTTTTCATTATTAATTAATAATAATAAATCATAATAATAAATAAACTTTAGTTATAGTGCCTCAAAAGCTGCGTTCACTGAAAGCTGCTTTTTTTTTCTTTTGCCACTTGGGGGCAGTGAAAAACCTAAAAACACAACACTGACATATTATTACCTTATAGTGTTGTTGTGGCTTATGTGTTAGCAAAGATGCATATGAACAAGCATATACTCGCACACATCACACACACGTACACACACATCTGGATAACATTTCTTTCTTGACTGCCAGAAGACCCACTAGCCAGAGACATTTATGATGGATAGCCTTATGAAATATGAAGGAGTCATTGTTTAAAAGCATCAACTCTGGATTAAAAGTTAACTGACAGCTTCTCAGGAGGCAGAAATATACTTTACAGTTTGTTTATCTGAGCTTTTTCATTCTTTCATTTTCTGCTTGCCGCTGATGTGGGTTGGAAAACCAAAACAAGACTCCAAAATAGACCCAAAAGCTGTGTTGAGCTGAGCAGAGCTGCAGAGTCATGTGATAATTCTCTGCCTCATGGTGACAAGTCCTCATTCACGATGATCCTCACTAATGGCCTTCTGCTTCTTGGTCCTTCTTTGGGATTTCATCCAGTATATTGGGGGCTTACCAAGCTGTCTGCAAGGACTGAAAGAATCATCTGAAATATCATATTGATTCAAATTCAAGGTCATACAAACAGCATGCCTTTTTATGTTATACTCGACTTGCTTAGGATAGATAAAAATATATATTCATAATTAAAACAAAAAAACAGAAAAAATGAGAGGCAGAATGGTGAGAGAAGACAAGGGACACCAGCTCCAGGCTGCTGAATATTCTGGTTTATGAAACCTCTCCAATGGAGCGATAAATGTGGCAGAATAATACGCTAAGAGGGTAATAGAGGTTAGGAAGGCTCCATTTGGGATTGTTTCATTTTTGAATTGGAGTGATGGAATTATTGAGTGCATCCTGAGTGTGTGTGTGTGTGTGTCTGAAAGAGAGCGAATGCTGTGTGATTATAGGCCAAAATGTGTGTGATAAAGCATTTCGGTAACCAGAATTAATTGGGAAATGTGTGTATTTAAGAACAACATGAGACCAAATCAGAAAGAGAGGCAATGAGAGAGAACAGAAAATAGGATTTTTAAAGAGAAACCCAAAGTGAAAGTGGTGTGTGTGTTGTGTTGTGTTGTTTTAGGTATGTGTCCTTCCCCTGAAACAATGGCCTACAGTTCCACTCAAGGCCTGCTGACACTCTACTGTATGTCCTCGTACTGGCTACTGGCCACTCTGTCTGTGTGTGTGTGTGTGTGTGTGTGTGTGTGTGTGTGTGTGTGTGTGTGTGTGTGTGTGTGTGTGTGTGTGTGTGTGTGTGGTGTGTGTGTGTGTGTGCGTGCGTGTGTGTGTGTGTACAGTTGCAAGACAATGACAGCTTGTTTGCTGAGAGGCTGGATGGAGGGATAAACAGAAGCAGAGGACAGAAAGAAAGAGGAGTCTGTTCACTGGTCATGCTGTCACCATTTATGTTTTTTCGTTTGTGTCATTTAGCAGGTGTAGTGAAGTCTGGCCCAAACTCAATCTTTAAGGTAGAGTTTTAGTTTTATTTGAATACTGCTGATTAAAGTTCAGGAAGGAAGTTTGTAAAAGTTTTAATTCTATTTCAGTCCTTGTTACGGTTTTTCCAGAAATCAATGTGACTGTGATATTTTTGTTTTGCCTTTCTAGATAGATAGTTCAGTTAATGTTAACTATCCAGCACTTCCTCTGTTTATTTCCATCTTGGAAACACTAAACGCATCACTACTTGTGTGATGCCAGATACTGGGTGTTTGGAACAGCAAATGTAATACATTGCATAACTGGCTGCAGTTTTCTGATATCAAGAAGCTGGTTCAAGTAGCTGGTATTCAACTACTGACCAATCAGATTCCTGGAAAAATTCTGTCATAATTCCAAGAGGATGCTGACATTGACAAAAGCACTGGGTTTTACAATAAGGTGTTAAGTAATGAAGGGCAGTTTTATGGATCAATACAATCACTTTGCTTTCAGTGATAATTTAGTGTCAGAGATAGAAGAAATATTTTTTCCACATCAACAGTTTGTGTCCAGTCTGTTGCTGTAAAACTAGAATTATAGCATACAGAAACTTAAAGCCTTCAGGGAACCATAACTAACACACACTGTCCTTAACATTCATGAGGTGTCGTCAGAATGAGACTAGTCTTTTTTTTTGGTGGATTATTGTGGAATCTATGTATTTCTATGAAAAGCATTAGTTTATCATAGGGAAAAGGAAACAGTTTAAAACAGTTTTAAAATTCTATCCACAGTTCTGTTGATTTCCAGAGATTTGGCCACATTCACATTATTGAAGACTGAGGTTTTTTAGTTTTAATTCAGTTTCAGTTGTTATCATGGCTTTGGTTAATATAATTGTATGTATGTAAATGTAATTATATTAATTACTGACATTTGTTAGTCTTTTTAATGCCCTGCTAAACTGCATTAAGACAGAGAAGAGAAAGTACAGTGAAAGTTTCTTTATCTGTTCTTGTGTGATTTTTTTATTATCGCCTGCAATCACACCACAGCTCATGTGAATCGACAGGCTTGTAAAAGGTGTGAAGTGGCCAGTCACATAAAAATAAAAGTGTGATGGTCACTGGAAGGAAGAAGCTACTGTTATATTTATGACAGGTGATATGACTGTCAGACAACCTGTGAGGTAGACTGTGTAAAGTTTAAAAAAAAAAAAAAAAAAAAGCAACAAGCCAAGAATAATAAAAGTAATCTGTCCTTTTTCTGCCCAGTAACAGGACTATGGACCTGAGCCTGCGAGATGCTCTGGGTGGGGGTGGAGGTGGGGTCCCTGGTGGGGCCCCTGCTGAGGCCCTGCTGAAGAGAGACTTTGTCGCCACGCTGGAGAAAGAGAGCTACGATGACAAGGTGGGAGAGAAGGTCTCCAAGAGCGACTACCGACCCTTACTGGATGGAAAGGACACCAAGAGCAGTAAGTGGCCATTGATGGCATGACGTGCGGAGGAGTGATGCTTTTCTCTAATGTGATGTTTATCCCTGTAGGGAAGTTCTCCTTTCTGGAGGAGGCTAGAGTTGAGCTGACTGGTAGGCATTTAGAAAAATCAGCTGTTTGGATAATTTGGGTAATGACTGGGCTTGAATTGAGGTTGTTTAGGGGAAATTCGCCTCCAGTTTCAGGGTGGTAAACTGGCTGAAACTGACAATTTTGCTGCAGTGTGTGTGTTCACTGCACTCTTATAGGACCATACTAATGGTTTTGCAATTCAAGTGAAATAAATATTCTTCACTTACACCTACTATTACTATTGATCATTTCCACATATATTGACACATTTTAGGTTTTGCAATATTTTGCTCAGTTGTTTAAAATTCAGAAATTTTAGGTGATACACCAACCTCAAAATTTTGACCATCTTCGCCTGTAAAAATACATTTGGGTGTGTTGCCACATAGTTAAAACTGTCTTCCAGTCTGAAGTCAAAAGTCTATTATTTAATAGACCATTCAGTACAAATGTTTATGACAAGTCATTATGACAATCATATCTGATAACTATTAGTATTGCTACTGAGTTTTCAAACATCGCAGTGTATGAATGCAGTGCTGTGTGGCAGCAGCATGGGGAAGCTCTGTTCTCAGATCTTCACTTCAGTAAGTGAATGCACCACCAGGAGAGATTCATACATCACTCCACCTTTGTAACACTATTAAAACTAAAATTATGTAACTTCAACAACAAACAGCATGGGTGTGTTTTATTATGACACATGCTGAGCAAGTTTCAAAACTCTTTCATTTAGAACAGTAAAATGAACTAAAACCACTGGGCTCCTGGAAGGTAGGAAAAAACAAACTTGAAAATTACAGAGACAAGAGAAATGGTAGTCAGTACTGTAAGTTAGTTAATAGTAATATTGTAGTAGAAGTAGTAACAGGATTGACTGGGCAGATTGTACAAAACCATTGGTCCTTTAATGGAATACCCTGTTTGCACTGGTCCACATGGACACAACCCTGATGTGGCTGTGTTTGGAATATCACCCTCATATAAAAATATCATAAAGTCTCTGTTGTGTAGGTACCATGGAATGTGTTACTACAGGTCACAAGTCATGAAACCTTCCACATGTGCTCTGTATGCTCTAAATTCCAATAGGAATAGAAATATTACTAGCCTTGTTATTATTATTAGTGTTGGTAGTATTTGCCACCTGCTTACATGTTATATTAGTCCTGCTGATAATCACATATGCAACACAGTTTTCATGAGAAATATGATAGAATTAACCAATAACAAATGTCACAGTAGTAGAGTATTAGTAGTACACTGTAAGAGTAGCAGCAGAGGTAGAGATATCTGGGAATGGACATCAAAAACACTCAATCCTACCCTTACCATCATGCAACTTGACAGAACCTTTCATTATACCCTCCCTAAAAAAAACTGAGTTCACTTCCTCACCACACGTGTCTGCTGCAGGTTTTCTGTAGAATATTTGTAGTCTCTGAAGCTGAAATAACCCTGATGACATCACTGTGATGTCACAGCATGAAATAATCAAATACTTTGGATGAGTGAATTAGTCTTGAGATGTAAACATGTTGCTTGTAACAATAGTTCCTTTGGAAGAAAACTGCCTTGATGAATCAATCATTTTAAGAGGTTTTAGAATTGAGAAACAGATTTTTAGACTTTTCTGCACTGTCATTATAGAGAGATTGGTAGATAAGCTCTGTGTCAACATGCTTACCGAACCCAAATGAAGTGAACAATGGATGGATGACAGGAAAGGCTAGAGCTGGAAGATTAAGAGAGAAGTCATATAGATGAGAGGAAGCTTGAGGGTTTTGAGGAAGAGGAGAGCAGAGGATGGAGAATAAGGGAGTCGTCCAGGCCGGAGAGTTAAATAGAGCAGACACAAAAGCCCTGTAGGCCCACAGAGGCATGGATTATTATATAGAATGGGGTTTGTTCAGTCCTCAAGGGGAGGGGTGTCATTTGTGGAACAGGGGACTGCACTAGTTTAAATTGTATTGAGAGAACGCCCACATGCAGTTGCTTTATTCCTCTATGGCTCTGTACCTTTGAGTAAAGCCCCCCTCACATCAGTATGTTCCTGTTCATACAGTCACTTTCAGGCACCACAACTGAATTCATGGTAGTTTAAAGCTGCTCAGAGTAATTTGGAACTAAAATGACTAGATCAACTGCAGGCATGGTGTTAGAACTCGTGTTATTATTGAGAGCACCTCTCCCATAAACACTGTCATTTCAGGTTGCTAAGATGATGTTGACCTTTCACTTCACTACTATCTTGACGATGATTTGAGGAAAACATCTAATTTTCTTGTAATTACTGCGATTGTGAATTCAAATTCAACATAACCAAATTTTTGCCAAGCATAATTATAGAAATGTCTTTTTTGCTACAAAAGAACCCCACAAATAAAATGACACTGTTGCTCTGTTTTTTTTTGCTGTAAATAGATAATAGCTAAGATTAGCTAAGATTGAGTAAGATATTACCTACATCAACATTTTTATTAATTTTCTTTTACTTACAGTCTGACTGACATCTCCTACAGCTGCTTTAATAAGTGTTAGATTCACAGGCTGACAGGGCGAGCTACTTCACATCACTGAATCCAGGTCCCAATATAATGTGCTATGAGGTTGAACAGTTCACTATCCACCAGCTGTCAGTCATTCACACTTCACAACTACTGAGCTAAATATGAAGCAATCAGTTTATCTCGAGCAAGACTCACCACATTGAATGTCTTTTAAAAGCCAAAAAACCCAGTTCTTTTCAGATATTATAATACTGACTGGTGGTTCTTTTACTACAAATCCATCTTTGGCCAACAAGCATGCAAAGAGTAAATATAATACAAGTTTGATTTTGTAGTTTAACCTCCCCAGCTGGCTAACTGCACAAGGAACACTTGTCTTTATAACTACAGAAATAGACCTACGCGTAAAACTTACCACTTAATTATTCTTGTAGTTTAAATTTCAATTCATGACTCTTTCAAATTATGACTTTGATATAAAATCAATCCTGTCAGAGAATGTCACTTTCTTGCTGAATATCTTTATGTTAACAATAATTGAATAGCATAGATAATTTGTTGATGTTAAATTGAACATGCCCTGCTTTAATGAGGCTTTTCCTCTGGTTGTTAGAGAGACATAACGTGTTAATAATTAATGTTGTTTTCAGCTATGTGGGGTACAGCACACTGAGACATGTTTTGCATTGATGTAGAGCCTTCGGCAAAATTCAAGTGGCTGAAATTAAAATGTGAATTCAATATTACTTAGAGTCAACAGCAGTTCAATAATGATCCTGGGCTTCTTTTTGGTAGTATCACTGCACGAAGACAATATAAGCTCCTCGTATTGTAGCCTATGTTTCAGGGCCATCAGGGATCCTCCTGGGAGTGTGTGTGTGTGTGTGTGTGTGTGTGTGTGTGTGTGTGTGTGTGTGTGTGTGTGTGTGCTTTGAAGATTAAGTGTAATTGCTTCGACACTTTGGCCAACCCTGTCTAGACTTAAATTAACTGTAGGACTGTCTTTCTTTGTCTTTATCGCTCAGGCTTGTTCTCTTTATTTTTCTTGTCATTTTCATCCTCTGTATTTCTTTTTCCCTCTCTCTATTTTTCCTGTCTTTCTTTCTCTGTCTTTCAGCCTCTGTCCCCCCTTCCTCTCTGTCTTTCTCTCTTCCTGTCATTGTTACGCTGTGTCAGCCTGGAGACAGTGCTGTATTAGCATCATTACCATCACCACACACACGCACACACAAAATTAGCACCCAGCCAGTGGCGCAGTCTGGTCCAGTGAGTTGAATGTTAACCTGTCTAGCTGTCAGTGTTTGACATGCAACAGTCCAGAGCTGGAGGGAACAAGAGTTTGGCAACAACTCTAATGCACAGCACTTGTAGATGGACATTTTGGTCACATCTAGTCTAGTGATATTCAGCTCCATATAGCTGGGGCACTGACAAGAGAGAATGAAAAGTAAATTGACGCAGCCGAGGCTAAGATATCCTGATTTTTAGTTCCTACTCAGGTCAAGATCCTACTTTTCTTATAATGCAACCTGATCGCATTTTTATTTGGAAATCATGACTTCACCAGTAATATTTTGTCAGACAATAGAACTTTTTTACAGGATGAGTAATAATCCTCAGACCAAGTGAACTGAATGAGTAAAACTGGTGGTGTGCACCTTTAACTCAAGGTTCGCATACTACTTATAAGTATCAAAAAAAAAAATTGTCATGCATTTTGTGTCACTCAGTGTGGAAAGTAGTGACTTTGTTGAACCATTTTTTCTTCAGTATAAATTTTCTTAGTAAACTTTACATTTTGTCACAGCTTCTCAACACTGAGCTGGTGATATCTTGTCATATGGTACTGTAGTAGCTATTAATGCATGAGACAAACTTCCATTTCTTATAGCACACCAACATCAAGAATGCCAAAACCAGTTTTCCTCCCTCACAGATGACTGACTGGTCAAAAGTAAAGGACTAAACAATTTAGTTTACTCAATATTATCCACCATGCACATTTCTTTTATCTTGGACTTTGTAACTGTAAAGAAGACATTCTTTCTTAAGCAGAAACACACACAGTTCAATTCAGTATACTCACAGGTTTTGGTTCACAGCTTTACTTTCCCTAAAATACTGGTAGTAATGGTGGTTAATGTTTGCTAATGGTTGTAAAATCTATCTAAATATTGATGTGTGACTCACATTTCTATCACATTAGTTTAGTATTAAAAGATGTACAACCTCCCTGATATGTAAGATAGCTCAGCAACACTAATTGATGTCTCGAAGCAAAGTGAACTGCTCATGTGATTGTGATTCAGTCTGGTCTGGAAAAGCTCTGAAGACACTGAGTTGACATATGTTGCAATTATAAATGATGTAATTATTCATCAAGATGTTCTGTGGAGATGATTATGATGCCACATTAATATGACATTTAAATCAGTTTATTTCACATGACCATGATGTGACCAAAATATAAACCTTCCACAGTTATGTTCATATACATTATGTAATACAGCCTCATAACCAATTCCAAATTCATCATTCTAATGAAATGGCACTAAGGTCATGAATGGAAAACAGATAGCATAGATGGCATAGATCCAGAGGTGGATGAGATGTTGTTGATTGGTTTGATATTTGTGATGCTAAACACAGATGGCACACCAAGCAGAGTTGCGTGTATGTTTTTTTTAATCCTTTATGATAAACCCATCAGCCTGTCGTATCATCTCACATAGTTTTTGACATGTCCATGCACAGCTGGTGTGATAATGATGCCCAAAAGCAGGCACACGTCCTCCGGCTGTGTGTGTGTGTATTTGTGTGTGTGTATGTGTGTGTTTGTGTGTACTTGTATGGCTATGTTTGTGAGAGCAATTTGCTTTTCAGACCCTGGGACTATTTACTATTTAAAACACTGGTGACTGTATAGACCTGTAGGCTACATTCTGTACGTTCCATATGGGTGTTTCTGTGTAATACTGAGGCAGAAGCTCTGTGCTGACAGCAGATGTTTTACCACAGGGTTTCTCAGATGTTTTCATATCATAGATCCTCAGTAAAAAATACACATTACACCAAAGACTGACATGTGATAACATTTTAACCCAGGGACCCCTCAAGGATCAGTTCCAGTCCACTTTCTTTTTTTGTGCAGACTGTTTATTTATTCTGTACTTGCAACAAAACTTAATGATAAACTAAGCTTAATAATAACACAATGACAAACATATACATTTTTTTGTTGTGTAAGGAAATAAGGTGAGCGGTTGATATGGAATGTCAAGTGTGGGTCTTCGGTGGCATGTCCACAGTTATATTTTGGAGTGAGATGGTAACCCCTGTCCCTGTTTAAAGATGTTCTCTGATGTCCTTGACCTTGTCAGTCTACTAACTCTTGGTTGATTACCTTTGACCCCTTCCTATTGGTTGCTGTGACCACTTTTGGTCTGGCATCCACAGACTGATGTTTGTTGTTGTGTGTTCATTCTCTTCAGAACTCCAGTTTTGTCTTTAGGTTGTACCAGCAGAGATCAAAAGGTAGTGAATGGTTTGTGGAAAGTGCTGAGTCCCTGTGATTTGAAAACTGGGTAGATTTTCTGAGTCCCACTGAGATGTTTCTGATGGTCCCAGTTGAGTTTGCCGCATCTGTCCTGGTCCTAAAATCTAAAAGGTGATCTCACATAAGTGTTGCCTGGAGCTGAAGATTATAAGTTTGAAAGGAAGTCTTAGGGATCTACATCTCTGCTTGAGGCTAGAGGATCGAGGATACTTTAACTGCTGGTAGCACAAATCAGTGGAGTACTCTTGTAAGTCACAGCTGGATTCTCATCCTGTGTTTCCAGCTAAATGAAGGCTAAATTATGAAAAGAGATTTTTTTCATATATACTATATATTTTAGAAATATTTTCTACCGTGCTTTTATTATTGATATGTGAATGTTGAATGCTGTTGAATTTATATAGCACATTGAGACCAAACATGGGTGGTCTCAATATTTCATCTAATCTTGGCATGTTAGTGCTCATTTTTGGTTGCTGCAAGATCCTCATGTTTGTAGTAGAGTTTTATTTTTCCTGCAGATTTTGCCCAGTGCATTATCCAGCTCGGAGAAGCAGTTCAGACATAGGAAAACAGAGAGCACTGATAAATTGCGCTGTTCAAATTCACAGAGTCGGCACAGCTGCCTTACGTAACTGTGAGTTTACATCACATAAAATCCTGCTCAGACTTCATATTGGCAAACTCAAGGATGTTTTAAGCACAGCCCACTGTCACATTTAAATGAATAATAAATATGTGTGTTAAATACAGTATAGACTTTGGTATCTGTGTGTAATGACTACAGTGTTATCATTATGTTATGAGCATAGGTGAAAAATGTTCTATAGTAATATAAAATATTTCTGACATAATAGCTTGCCAGACTGACAGATTGGCATATCTAGTTGGATGGTCAGGGAACATGTCAGAATTACTACCAATCAATGAGATCTATAGTCTGAGACAACCGAGTATCTCCCCATCTCTGAGTCCATGTTTTTAACAGCTACGTCTCTGCTTTTCTTTTACGTCTGTCCCTGACTCTCTTTCATTTCCCTCATCCTCTGTCTCTCCCTCTTGCGTTTGTTGTCTCACACTCATCCCTTCTCTCTCCCTCTGTCTCTTTATTTCTTCTTTTCATTCCCTCTCTTGTCTTGTACCTTGTTTTTCTTCGTCAGTTGAATTCTGCAGTGGGAAGTGTTGTGCTTTTTCTTTCTTTTCAGGGTTAATAATTTGGAAGCTGTGAAGTAATTTAAGGCCTCAGCTTTGATGAAGGGCTCTAATAAACTTGACTCCCGCTATGTGACTTGAATGGGAAACCAAAAACACATTTGTCCTTAATGTCAGCTAGGGCAAACCTTTAGTTTGTGCTTCATTTTTCTTCCATGAGCTCATTTTGCACAGCACTATTGCTCTTTGAAAAATAATAAAATAACTGTGTCATGCATTGATTCAGTGTAGTTTTTGTTGTGTGTCGTTGTTTTAGCTGCTTTGACACAATATGTTGCTGTTCAAATTTGCTGTCTGCTGTAGTGTAAAACATTCTCAAATTGTTGTTAATAATAACTATTAGATAAGATAGATTAGATATTGAAAATTGATGATAAAAGTGTGAATATCACCCACCATTCAGTATGATGTCATTATATAGGTTGACCTTCTCTCAGCACCACCAACTGTGACTGAGTTCTTGCTTCCCTGATTGGATCCTTAAAGTTTTCTTTTCTTGAAACAAATAAGTATATCTGCTGGTCAACTCAGAATATTTCAACTTGTTTTCAAAGCATTTCAACGTTTTGTGAGGGGTATTATTCCCCTAGATTGTAGTGTAGCAGCTGTACCAGTACCTGCTTTATTTTTCTTGTTTAAAGATAGTCATTTCTACTACATTCTTTAAAAAAGGTGTAATTACTGTCTAGAAATTGTTTGGAAAGTATTTAAAGAAAATTCATATAACTTTGACATGTGCAAATCACACAATGTGAAGACAGTTCGCTCTACTTTCACTGCAGCTGTTGTTAACTTCACAAATTGTTAATACGTGAATTTCTTGTGTGAATCTTCAAAAAATATTTCTTTTGTACAGAAGCTCAAATGTTTTACCACAAATGATTTTTTTTCTCATAATGCGATTGCACTGAAAAGCACTTGACTTGAAAAACACAGATTTCATCATTTAAAAATTGAACTCACCTTTAAGATCTGGTATAAATGAAGCGAGAGAGAAATTCATTTGACTCTAGGTTTACGTGGCAACAACAACAAAGGTAAAGTTACACTGCAGTCTGCTAGTGTTTCTACCAAGCTGCGAAGAAGCTGTGTTTGCTGAGGCATGCTAACACATTCCCGCAGTGTGTGTACTTTCACTGTACATGAGTGTGATTGAGGTACAGGGGAGAGAGAGAGAAAGAGAGAGAGAGAGGGGGGACGGACCACTGCATTAACAAATATTTTTGTGTATTTGTGCAACCAGAAAAACACAGACATTCTGCACTAGCACGTGTGTATCTGTGGCACTATATTTTGTATTCCTGTGTGTGTGTGTTACAAGACACTGCAGTCACATGTGACTGCAGTACATTGGAGCATCAATACCAGCAGCTTCACACACACAATTCTGGTGAGTTCATCACACACACACACACACACACACACACCTTGGCTGTCACTGCCAGTTATTAGGATGTGTGTGAGTGTGATGAGTTCAGCAAATACATTGAAGTGAGTATGATGTAAGTGAAGCTTTTACAGCACTTCTGGAGTACAACACTGACTGACTGAAGGACGGACTGACAGACAGACAGATGAGCCTCTCTGACATCCTGAATGACCTGCACAGGCAGACAGGCAGGCAGGCAGGCAGGCAGGCAGACAGACAGGCAGGCAGACAGACAGACAGACAGACAGGCAGGCAGGCAGACAGGCAGACAGACAGACAGACAGACAGGCAGGCAGGCAGACAGACAGACAGGCAGACAGACAGACAGACAGGCAGGCAGGCAGGCAGACAGGCAGACAGACAGACAGACAGACAGGCAGGCAGACAGACAGACAGACAGGCAGGCAGAGGATGTGAGCTATGTAGAGTTTAAGTTTCAGTGGTTTTAGCTTTTAACTTATGACGTAGTGTCAGTTACAATGTGACGATTTGACATTAGGAAATTTAAGGATAATTCTATTGACTCCAACTTATTGTTTCTGTCAGTGATGATAAAATTGTACTCACTAGTCTAATTGTTGATGCTGGGAATATCACTACAGCAAAGTCTGACTGGGCTAAAAACACAAGCAGTCAGACAGATTGTTGTTCAGCCAGATTATCCAAATCATTTTAGCTGGAGGTAAAATGAAGAGTGTGCACATCTGAAGTGTAGGTAATAACGCCTCGTTGAACAGAAAAGCTGTGTGCTCACAAGTGGAACAGTAGGTCATATCTGAAGCTGGATGTTCACGGTCTGTAAACTGTGGCGGTTGTTCACAGCAAAGCGAGAAATAACATCATTGATCGCCTTTGTTTTCAATTGCAAATAAGTTTAACTTGGTTTGTTTACGAGGCTGTCCACTTGACTGACTGTTTCTTGCGTTGTCAGACTTCTTAGTGATCTTGCTAATTTCTGAGATCTCAGTAATCAACTTGATGAGTACAATGTCATTATTACTGATGATTATGATGGCCAAAACTATAAAAATAACACAAAACTCGTACTTTACCACTTACGTAATTTACGTACTTGACAACCACAAAAAAACCAATATATGTTACTTAGAGTCCACATATTTTTTCTGCTGCCAAAACCTAATAGCTTTGTGCTAACTCTTGCAACATTTCTTCTACTGCATTAATGTACTCAAAGGCACAACCTGGTGGCAGAAGCCCTGCAACACATCCACAAACATTAATACTGCATAAAACACTGAATTATGAACACTGGAAAATAAATAAAGCATAAGATCCTGGAACACAGAGCTGGATATCACCTGAAGGGGTTAGTCCAGTTTTTTTGACATGAAGTGTGCTAATGAGAGATTTATATCTGCTTGGCACAAATCAGACCAAAACGAGGGCCAGAACACAAACATAACATAATAACATTAATTGAGTTTAATTCTCTTGTCAGCCCTCTTCATACCTTGAAACTACCCTGTTAAAGGTCAGTATATTACTGTGCACTAGAGGCCATGTGGTGAGGTGAAAACACAGATTGTAGTAGTAAATCTGATCTAATGAAAAAAAATCCTGTGTTTGACAGCTTAGAGGAGAAGCAGTGCCCCCAGAGGTACCACCAGCTCCACAGTCTGTTAGTCACAGTAACTAGATTTGCATCATGTGTTCAGTGGCCATGGGCTTGCACCATTATCACAAAGCATCTGGAGTTTGCTGTTATGCTGTTAATGGTTGTCCACACCCCGAGCAGAGGATGATTTACCTGAGCGTCTCTCGGTTTCTTTCCTCTGTTTCCATGAGTTTATTTCCCCTTCATTTACTCATGCTGTGATGTCTGTGTTTCTCCCTTACTTCATTTTATTGCTAGTAAAGGACGCTCACTTTCCATGTATCCCACCATCCATCTTCTTTACAATAATAAATTAAATGGATCTTCCATCCTCCTCCGCATTCCTTTGCCTCTTTCCGCCTCACATCATGCCTTATGCCCTTATACCAGTCTATTTTATTTTCACTATTAAAGTAGTAGTAGCATGATATAGGTCTTAAAACATTGTATTTACACTGACTGAGGAGACATCAGAACTTATTGATTTGTATCATCTGACTCACATCACTTCTTGTAACCAGATTGGTTGGTATGAATGTTGAAAAACAGCCCTTCTTCTCTGTGTGTCCTTCTTCCATCCCTCCCTCTTTTTCCTCCCCCTTCTCCATCCCTTTGCTGTCCACTTCCTCCCTCATCTGTCCCTTACTTTTCACCCATCCCCTCTCTCTCCCTTGTGCTAAGTGCTCCAGAGGTAGTGACAGCTGTGACCGAGGATGAGATGCTGTAGGTTGACATTAACCTCCTCTGTCCTTGGCTTGGAGAGAAGAGAGAAAGCAAGACTTTACTCATTTGCAACATACGCACACCAATATAAGCTGCATGAAACAGGGAGCATGGGGCAGGTCCAGGTCAAGGACAATAAGAGAGAAAGATGGGATCACCTTGGTTTTTCAAAACTCAACAGCTTTCTGTTTTTCCAACAATCTTATTTATAATTACCTATAACCTCAGTTGTCTAAAATGGTAATAACTTACACGAAACAATAAGAATGAATTAGAAAAAGAATTGTTACAAAACATAAAACATGAACCTGAGCACAAGTAAATTAATTTAAAAAAATTAAATTTCATATTGACCTTGTTGACCCCAACTGTCACTGACCCATAAGATGTTTATCTAAATATAGAGACAGCAGGTTTGCCCAGAGGCTGACTGCCATCATCTGGAAGCTGTACTCTTGCTGTGAGCTGAAGTGCAACTCGGTTCAGTTTATAAAGCTACAGTATATGGTCCATCATCGCCAAGTGCACTTCAGCAAACCCCAGACCACTTCAGAGGCACTGCACAGCAGACAGTCCTGAACTTTGACCTCTGAGAAGAAATGGGCGAGCTGGAGGCTACGTAAGCACCCTTAAAGGTGTACTGAAGCTCTAAAGGAAGGAATCTCTGTCTCTCTGTCTGTTCTAGCCTGTACTGCACTGAGTTAGCGGCTAAAGAAACTCACAGACCAATCGCATGTATTGTAAATCATCTCATGTGATGCTACTCAGCCAGTCAAACCTGCGCCTTCCCATAAGCATTGCAACTCAAGTCAGTGAGTGAGGCCTAGGCACCACAGTGGGGAGGTGAGAGGAGAGACAACAGACAGAGAAATTAAGGTTGTCAGAAATTTCACATGGCAAGTTTGACTCCTGTTTGAGTAACATTTCAGCAAACGTTACTCAAACAGGAAGAAAGAGTCCATTTGTTGAGAACTAATTTCATCTGGAGATTAATCTACATTTGGTGCTCTAATGATTGGGGCAACAGGATGGTGAATGTGGAACTGAGTCAAAATAAATGACAGGGAACATGCCATCCAGTACAACAGTGTGGCTTATTGATGCGTTTTTAATAGTTTCTAGACAACAGTCGAGTTAATACTTGTTAGTAAGATCAATTCATTGTTTGTTGGTCTTTTGATTAGATTTCTGACCCTAAGAATGACATATAACATCACCAGCCTTATCCTTTCAGCTACAGGCAATGTAGCATTGTGAGTGTATGAGAAAGGCCACACAGGCACCTAAGAACTAGGACGATTTTCTGTGTGTTAAGGGCAAGGCTACAAACCCTAATAACCTGAGCAATGGAGTAATGCTGAAATGAATCATCACTTTTAACCAGTGGTTAATGACCCAGAGGGCCACTGAAAGAAAATGCATGACATCAATCCACTAGCCACTGGATGGTAGAAGAAGTAGAAAATGGCATCTATTCTAAAATATTTGCATGTGAACTTCAACAATACAGTTCCTGGCACACTGACGAACACACCTTGTACCTGTGAAGACAATCTTTTCAGATGCACTGTAGTCTGTCTTAACCATTCACCCTTTGAAAAGCACACACACCACCTGCATCTCAAGGCTCATACTTTAATTCATTGTCCTTCCCTATTCTTTACCAGCTGAAGATGATTTAACAAGATGAGCTACAAGAGAAGGTCAACTTTGCATCTTACCAAACACTGCAGCGTAAGGACTGAGCAATTATATGAAAGTACAACCAGTTTGTGTCCGGCACAGTGATGAGCCCATCAAACTGAATTTCTTCAAACTACGCAATATAAGCTATTTTCGTGGTGGTTCCCTGCTTGTATATTTTGACTCGTTTCTTCTGGCAGTGTGTTTCAAAGAGCTTCCAGTCCACTGATGCAGAAATGCCATAAAAATCATGTTTGAAAAAAACGAAGGTTGTTTGACCTTGAGGCTCAATACCGGCTACTGTCCTCAGAGGACTGTCTGGGTGCTGAGTGTTCCTGCACGCACATACTGTATGTTGGTGTGTGTGTGTGTGTGTGTGTGTGTGTGTGTGTGTGTGTGTGTGTGTGTGTGTGTGTGTGTGTGTGTGTGTCGGGGGGGGCTTCTATGAAATATTAGTGCTAGTGTTTTGTTGACAGTGCTCGTCTTTGAAATTTACTAGTATTTAACCTATATTTCCCATAAACTAGGGCTAAATGATTAGCAAGTTAAAAAATGCAAATGTCATATTGTCATATTGTCATATTCTGATTGACATTAACTGCTGACCAGTGTGAACAGTAAAAACTCTCTACTGTATCTTATCAGACTTCAGAATCATACTGATAAGTGTTTCTTACTGAACAAAACCCTGTGACCAATTATTGATACAGCTCATATTAACAACATGTCAGCTGAGTGTTTCTTTTTGTAGTTTGGCCAACTCACTGAATTACTGATAAATCCAGTAACATTTGTAATAACAACATTTTTGGCTGACAAGTTAAACTAAACAGCGATAAATCACTGCCTTGTTAAATTCAATACACAGGGGTTTTACTGTTACATATGTATGTATGACCAGCAGTTTATGGTGGCTAATGTTAGCTAATGTTAACAAACTTACTCAGACACTAAAAGAGATTTGTGTGAAAGAATGACAATAATGAGGGAAAACAGATGCGACACAGATGGAGCGACTGGCAGATGAAGAGAGATCGACACAGAGGAAAACTAGACTCAGGAAAGAAGTCTGTGGCGTTCTGTCCAGAATTACTATGTGTCTGCTGTTTGTTTCTGATTTTGTGTGTGTGTGTGTGAAGATGTCTTATCTTTATAGACCCAAAAATGAATGAGGCCATAAAGAAACACACTCACACCCGATCCAGTGTAAACCTAAACTCACAGTTAACGCACACTTGTTAATTATTCATGATATCCACCATTACACTGATATTGGCTCTGCGCCAGAAATTTGCATCCTCATTTCCCCTGAACACATTTAATAGAAAACAGGTTTTCAGCTTGAGTGTGAACGACTGAATCTCTTTACAACACTGACATCTTTTCAGGTAAACAATGCACAGTATTGTTGTATGTGTCTCAAGAGGAGTCTGTCTTTTTTTTTGTTGTAGGCCCACTGTTATTTTCCCCTGTTAGGACCATGGACAGATACACACCTTATAATACTTGCTATGTAGCAGCAGCAGGCTAATGCATGGGAAAGAAGCAATTATCATATGATACTTGATTCCACTGTACTACATCAAAATGAATCATACAGACTAAGATAGTATTCATTTATGAGTATTTCAACAGGAAATATCTATTTACCTAAAATACTGTCCTTCAGTAATTTGTTATAACAATTTGAGGTAGTTTTGCTTTGATTATTTCCATTTTATGTTACTTTATGTCACTGCAATGTCACTAATGTTACTTAAATGCTACTTAGATAGATTAATATATACAACAATGGTAATAACCCAGTATCACATACACCAAAATAACACTCAAAGGAGCCATTTTTCTGCATTATGAGTAGTTTAACTTGAAGTTTGAACTTTGTACTTCAACTTTGAAAGACTTGAAATCATGACTTTTACTTGCAATGAAGTATGTTTACATGGTGTTCTTGCAGCTTTTATGTAACTAATACATGCATGGTTTCCATACATATTGTACTGTGTTATGTATGTGCAAATGCTTGTAATGGCAATTACCATACCAATAACAAATCACTCTATTGTCCTCATTGAAACATGACTACTTGCTCTCTACTCAGCACTGTACTATTTTGCTGTGAAACACATAGCAAACAAACATCTCCATACTTGTGTCTGTGTTAATTCATGGTATATGTGACACAAAATGAGGCCAAAACAGGACAACACAAAACTGCCTGCTATTACATGCTACTTGCATAAGGTAAAAAATACAATACATACCTCAGGTCTCTAAAGACAGTTTAAATGCTTTATAGAGAAGTGTTGGAAAATCAGAGATTTCAAACAGTTCTGATAATTTGACATCATAAATTGTTGAAAACCAATAGTATGACGAGGGACTTTAGTGCTTAATTTAAAAAAAAGATGAAATAATTAAAATAGCACATTTGTGAAACTCTCTACTCTCAGACATTTATTGAATTCTCTGTTGTTTTCTTTACATGAATGTGGGCCTGTAGTTAACAAATTAGGTTTTTGATCACATTATGTTAAAGCATGGCTATAACATAGTGTGTGTGTGTGTGTGTGTGTGTGTCTGTGTGTGTCTGTGTGCTGTTTAATGTACTGTTTAAATGGATTTAATGGAGCCTATCATCCTTTTGATTTCTTTTATTATACAGCAGCACTTAAGTAAGGAGCTCCACCCCTACTACTACTTCCCCTATCTATTTTGTTTGTAGTATTTATCAATAGTGTGTGTGTGTGTGTGTGTGTGTGTGTGTGTGAGTGAGAGTATGTTATGTGTGTCTTGGTATGTGTGCCTCAGTGGGTGATGCACATGCATCAATCCTTTAAGACATGTTGGTAGACAGCAAGTGTTGCCTAGGGAACCGCAAATGTTGTCATCCCCTCCTTACGTAACCATGGCGATCGTCCCTGCAGCGACGTGTTGTGTCTGCTTGCCTCACTGTCAAAAGAAAGTGGAAAGTGGGACCTGTCTGATGATTAAACAGCTGACAGAGCCGAGTGACAGACAGACAGATTCAGGTGCACCTTTCAGACTGTTGCACTATGTGGAGAGTTTGTCAGAAACTACTGGGTCATTCAGCCTCGGTCTGCATTTTAATCTTTAGATATATTATACCTGGAATTTTATGTAGTAAGTAGTCTTGCCAATGAAAAGCTTCCACTAAAGAATCTCCTGTTTGTACAGTGAGCAACATGGTATATAGGAAACTTGATCTGAAGTTTAAAATATGTTAAGAGAAATCTATTGTATGTATAAATGTGGCATTCAAGAGAATTAATAGATGTGGTGCTTGTTATGCCAGAATAATGAGCAAGTCCATGTCTCTGTTAGTTAATTGGCAGTGATTTTGATCATGCTCTTTTTCTCCTTTAGGTCCAGGGATGATGTCATCAATGATGTCATCAGGGGGACGCCAAGACCCACCTGGACAGCCTGCCTTCAGCTCTGACTACCTGTCTGGTGAGGGTGGAGGGAGTTTTTCAGCACATGGTTTTCCCACTTCAGTATAGAAGACATTTGCACACAAGTTTAAGCTGTTTTTCCTGCCGAGGCCCGGGGGACTGTAGTGCCCCCTGTAGGTCAATTCTACAATAATACTGACCAGTCATGACACTTTTTGCACAGCTTTCCATGTGTTTAATGTATATTCACAAGTAAAAAGTTACAATGTTCACACATAATTAGTAAATTGTCTTGTACTGAACTCACACACATGTGGACGAGTGGCTTTCTTCACATTTTGGGTAACAAAAACTGAACTCTCCACAACATCACATTCTTCATGTGGTCACTGTGAATACTGAAAAGAAGTTTTTTTTTCCCACTTAATCCATAAATGCATGTCACTATCAACATTTATTCCATCAGCCTTTATTGCATTTTTCTCTTTGTTGCTATGCCAAAATGTGCCTTGTTTTCTTTGGACCTATCACAGTAGGAGAACATGGACATTACCAGGAACATTAATGATGGCTCCGTTCTGTTCAAGACAGTGTGACCATGACAATAGCATGACCCTGAAACTGAAGCAGCTAAATGGAATTCAGCCATCATTCATTTTGTTATTTACACAAGTGTTTTTTCCTGCTGTGACATGTCAAAATATTCAAAAATGTGTTTTTTTGGACATTTTTGGTGCTTTCAATTAACTTGACATACTGCGTTCACAACATGCAATGTAAACAGGTGATTGGTCTAACATTTGCTTTGTCCGTTTCTTTTGATGTTCTTTCCCACTGGTTCATTTCATTGTGCTCTTCATCTCTACTGATCATTCACCTCTTTTTGTCTCTCCTCCTACCACTCATTTTGACTGTCACTACCTCTCTGCCCCCACTGTTCCCTCTGATTCTCCACTCTTCCTCTCTCTCTCTCTCTCTCTCTCTCTCTCTCTCTCTCTCTCTCTCTCTCTCTCTCTCTCTCTCTCTCTCAGGTCCTATGATGGGTGGGAGTACAGATCAGTGGAGCCTGAACAAGACAAAGGACAGCAGCATGCCTGACTCATTTCTAGGTTCAGTTTACTTTTTCACCTCCCCTGTCTGATACTGACTATGAAAACTATTAAGTAATTTGACTAAAACTGAAATTGAATTCAAATTCAAATTTGACTCAACATTTAATTATAATATTTTTTTTCTTTTTTTAAAACTGTAGATATATTGTTCTCTTGTTTATGCACTCATAAAACAGTTCATTATATAGCATTATAATGAAATACAAGTCAAGATGGTATTTTGTGTGAAAATCAACATGGGAGGTAAACAATAAAAACTTGAAGCTTGATGGAAGCTGCTGCTTTGTAGTTGTTCAGCACTGTTGGATGTTTACGATTCACAAGTTTGATATACAGTATATCAAACTCATACATAATATATTTATGTTGTGACTTTCTCTGTCTCCATCAGCCCATTATTAATCTCTCAGTTCTGTGTCAGCACCATTTTATACCACATACTGTCACCTTTCTGTAGGGCTGGGGTAAAGAATGTTTTTCAGACATCAATGTCTATCACAATACGACAAATGTGTGCAAAATCAAAGCGTTTCGCAGATGTAAAACTTAAACAACTAATTTTCTTTGTAATTAAAATTCTCGTTGAGACATTAATCTGGACAACAGGATTTGGTAAATGATGCAGGCAGAGAGGGGGTGGAAAATCATAATATGACCGAGGACTTATAAAGCGATCAACATGAAAAGTTGTTTTTACAAAAATTATGAAAGTGATGGGTAGAAAATGTTCATTGTCTTAAGAAGGATGGATCGTGGTTGGCTGAGATTGGAGAATTAGCACAGGTGGTCTGGACAGGGTCATGGATTTTCGGTGGTGCTGGAAGGTAATGGATAGTTTTGCACAGTGAGGAAGAAACACTTGTTTTAAGGTAAAACAGTCTCCTGGTGTGTGCTTATGGCAGCTAGATGAATTGGGAGTTGTCAGGCTCTATGATCAATGCTGGGGTGATTGGTTTGACGTGCAATTAGTATTTTTAAATGTGCGACTTTCTGATGCGACAGTCTGATGGATGCATCACGTTATTATGCTTGCAAGGTTTCCACTCCAGTCATCTAATCTAATGTGACACCTCAGGCACATAGCTAGTGTCTGTTTTGAGAAAACATTTCATTTTTCGTACTTGCTGACATTATCAGTATAGTATCCAGATCAAGGTAGCTCTTAACTTGTTCAGTGGACAAATGGCAGGACTTTTTACAGTATAATGCTATGCTGCAGGGCCACTGTCCTTTTAACCCTTGCTGACGGTTAATGGTTTGGGACACTCAGCTCATTTCTCACTATCTGTAGAACTTACTTTGCGGAGGTCTCAGTTAGCATTATCATTGCTACAAGCTGCAGTTTCTCACAGGAATTCCTTGTGTCCCATTATCCAGCCAGAGCTGACAGGCTGAGACAGGCATGCAGTGAAATTTTTTTTGAAAATGTGTGCCACCTTCAATGGTACCATTAAAAAATATTTTGACAGGATATCAGCAACTTGCTTCATTTCTAAATACTGAAAATGTTGATAATTGAGTGATCATAACATTGTGACAGTGTGTTTTCTAACCCACACTGCTGCACGCACACTCAATTCTTTTTGAATGGGACATTTTCTGTTGGAAAAGAAATGTATAATCCCAGATACAACAGATAGGTAAAGCCACTATGTGTAGAACTTTTATGTGATTGCAGAATGTTTCAGATTATTCTGATGGCATTAGTTGTAGTTGATATAAATATTAGACAATCATGGTAAACTTGGTGCAGTGGCCTGTCATTTCTGGGGGCACTAATCTCAAATCCTCAAATTAGTATATAGTGTTGTAAGGTAATGCTTAAGTTTATCTTTTAGTTACTATTACTGTTGAAACTCGTGTTGTATAAACCATATAAATTATATATAACTGTTGGTATCTCTGTGTTCTGTGTCTCCATCAGGCTTCTCTCAGTCTGGGATGGGAGGGACCACGGGGTCCAGCCTGCCTCCGTTCCAGACCAGCATGAGCTCCACTCTTGGCCAGACTGGGATGGGGTCAGCTATGGACACCCAGAAGAGTTCTGGCTTGTTTGGTGTGGAAAACAAAACCACCAGTAACACCAGTGGAAGCAGCCCATTTAAAACCAGTGATTTGTTTTCTTCTGGTGGCCCAGGAATCCACTCAATGGATCATTCTACAGGTATTAGAAAGAGGGTTGGTTGCATGTGTTACTATGTGCTGGGGGCAGCAGGGGAGAGTGGAGTCAGGAGAATGAGGAGAGAGGAGGAAGTTACAATATAAGTAGTGTGCTTTTGGGATTCATAACCTTTTCTAGAGAAAATCTCATCTGAATAAGTTCGCCTGACAAGCAGATTACTAAAATACTGAGCATGTGTTTTTATGTGTGTTTCAGGAAGGGCCAAGAGCCAGAGCTAGAGCCCTGGCCCAAACTGAAAAATCTATATCCTGGTCAAATTTTAAATAAGATTTAATAAAACCTTGCTGATCTTGTTTTGAGCCTACTGTACTAGCCTACCAGAAAGTTGGCATGGGCTTCTGTAGCAGGTCAGCAGGGGTGGGTGGTGACGAAAGAGGCTGATCCCACAGAACATGCTTTCAGCAGCAGGGGGCAGCCTCTTCTAGTAGTTTTCACTGTAGGTGGAACAGCTCCAGCTCGCTGTTTACATCATGGCTTTATGCTATGTTCACTCTGCTGTTGTCTTTGTCTACTGACAACCTGGTTCAACAGACACACAAGTCTTATGCAGTGACCCTTTTGAATAATTAACAAAGGACAGCCCATAGTTTTAGGTCTTTGCTAGTTACTGCAGTCTGATGAGAAAAAAGCAGCCTACATGAAAACTTATTGCTCACCATGAAAGTTCTAGTTGCCTTTCATTATGAATTGTTAATGTTTAGAATAATCAATAGCTGCTCAAGTGAGTAACAGCTCAACATTAGCTGAATCTGTGCTTGCTGTGCAGCAAACACACACACCCACTGTCTTTTGCAATCTTCCTGTGTAATTGTGCCCAAAAGCTACATTTCAGATTCTTTAATAGATGCAGTGCTGCATGAATTCATCATGTGACTTTAGTCAGTCAGACCAGTAGTTGTCCGACCATAAAAGCTTCACATGAGAGAAATGTGCAACAACTCTAGGTTTTTAATGGTAGAAGCCCTCAGCTGAACTTTTAAAATGACTCAGCATCTGAGTTTCAGTAGTGCAGGACTTATTAAACATTTACCTCTTTAGCTCTTATTCAAGGTTTTGTTTTTTATCTCTTCTCCCGTCTGTTTTGTTGGTGCACTAAAGATAGCCCTGCTAACTTTAAGCCAGCTCGCGGTACAGGCTGGTTGTTATGCAACAGTTACTATTCCAGTTCAGTCTCTGTTGAGGCAGATATGATGCAGATCAGTGACACAGATGATAATACACTAAAAGAAATGTCAATGGACATAACTGAGGAACCGGGGATGGATTGAGGAAAGGTTGCGTTTTTCCTGATATAATTTGCTACCCAACAATCACAACCATTAGTGGCTGCTGTAGTTGTATTTGTTTGACGCTAAAAATAACTTCCTACTTCCCATTAAACTTTCAGGGAAGAGAGTGTAGTGATGTAATCACACACTGCTATTTTCAAATTCTGTCTTTAGCAAACCGCTCAGTCACACAAAATACCTGCAGACATTCTGTAAATGTGCCAATCCTGTTGCATAATTTGGACGACAACAATAAAGAATAAAATGTAAGCTTTGGATAAACAAACTAATCTTTGATCTTGCTATTGCAAATCTTAATTCTTTGTTAAATGTTGCGTACAATATGCAACCTGTAGCCTGTGTCCACTGCAGGATGCCTATGTTATTCTTTCATATCTAGACGGGTTTCTGAGCAACATCATCAACACACAGAAGGGGTAGAAAACAAACCAAAATGACTGAGAGCTTAAGAGTAGATTTACATAAAAAATCATTAAAGTAATTTGTGGAAAATGTATCTTATCACAAGTAGGATCCGTTCCGGTTAGCTCAGCAGAGCTGTTAGCTCCAGCTACCTGTCAGAGCCCTGGATTGTATATGGTGCAAAGTACTGAAATACTAATATCATTAACGATGACTCGGTTCTGTTCAAGTGGTAGCAAGTCATGACAGCATGCACGATACCAGACTTCCATGAAAAAAGGCCTATTACACCCATTGCAATAGTGAAGTAATGACACTGACATTGAAATCCTTTGTTCTTGTCACAATCCCATGTAGTCTTATGACATCTAAAATTTTCCTTAGCAGAACATAGCTGTTTAATTTCTCTTCTTCGTGTTAGGGTAGTTGAGTATGAGTAGGAGTTAAATCCTGTTGACAGGCAGAAAGAAACATTTGCACTCATCCCAAATTATGTCTTTCTGCTTCTTCCTGTCTCACATCACTGGGTAGTTAATGAAGGAAAACAGTCATAAAACCTTTCATAAAAAGGTGCTTGTTTCACAAAGGGAGTCTGTTTTATAGTAGAGTTGGATCAGTCTGTGCTCTGTTTGGCCTAACAATTTCACAGGAGCCATAATATTTCTGCTGTTGGATGGAAACCTCGTCTCTAAAGTGGGTCATGTTTCAGGTTATAGGAGCAATTTAGCAGGAATATGAAAAATACAATTACCATCAGTAGCCTGCTTTATAAATCTTAATTACTGTTATTGATATCCCATATTGCCACCCCTCTAATTGACCGTGGTGCATTTAAATTGATGTGTAAGACTTACAGTACAGGAAAAAGGGTTTTTCTGACACAAGTTCCAGCCCGCCTTGCTCTGTCTGTGTTCCCTCTTCACAAAGTCCTCTGTACACCCATTCTTCTGTCTGTGTAGATGCCAGTAGGTTTTGGTGAGATGAAACCCCTTTGTAGGAAATGTAAGATTAACTCTCATGCATAGGCAATGTGTTTGAGGCAGCCAGCGCTCCAACATTAATGTTTCTCCCGGCAGTTTGCCAGACTCCAGATTAAGATGTACTCCCATTAAATACCTTATCACATTAAATATAGATGATAATGCCCTGCCCTCATCCCTTCTTCAAGCTGTTTATAGCTGGGGAAGCATTGAAGGCCGAAGGGAGAAAATAGCAACTGCAATCAATTTAGAAAAACAGGGAAAGGTGCCAGATTTAGAGGGGAATGCACCTTTTTATGGATTCACATTAATATCCAGTGATGTAAGACAGACTGAGAGGAAAAGAGGGGATAGGAGAATGAAATTTGAGATAGAGGAATAATAACTTTATAATAATAACAGGGAGAGGACATGATGAGCAGACTGAGAGGGGTGTATAGGCCTGAGAGTTTTATTTATATGATCTGCCCCTCTAGCTGTCTGTTTCTATCTGTCTGTTCATCTTTCTGTCTCATTCTCTCTGAGCTGATGAAGTGCTTGTCGGAAATAATTGAGAAATATGGCTTCAGAGGCAAAAAGCCATACCCAACAGTGATGACTTCATCCCCAAACAAGAGAAGATAGTGGGAACAGACAAATGAAGGGATCATTTCAGTGCAAGCTGAATTCCTTTTGTTGTTTGTCAAAGCTTGCATGGGCATAGTTTGTCAGTGTGATTCTGCACCACAGTCCATATCCAGATTGTTGTCAAATGTGTCATGTTAGATCTTTTAAGTGTTTCTGCATGTATGGCAATGATCCATTTATCACCACGATTCTTCAGACATGCATGCATTTATTTTTAACCATGCATGTTAGACCCTATGTGAAATGTGCTTGATTGCTTTACCGTATTGAGTTGCTTCAGAGCTCCATTGCTCCCAGTGTGTTTGTTTTGCTCTGTTGTGTTTGCCTGCTCCCGACACAAGACCAGCTTTGCCCCCTAAATGATGATGATGGTGATGATGGTCTTGATGATGATGATGTTTGAAAGAAAGAGAGAATCACATGGTATATTAATTTTAATGAAACGTGTTGTCTATATGTCCAGACCATTGATCTTTTAACTTTTATTTCATCCCATTTTACTGTGTCCATTGGGATTAATATAGAATGAACCTATAATGACCAAAAGTGAGGATTTTAAAGCAGTATTAGGCCTCTTCTTAAGATATGAAATGTAGATATAAGTACTGTAGACCTCCAGTCACAGTTAGCTTTGGTCCTAAAGTTAGCATAACAATTTGGTTAAATTTGGTTAATTAAACAAAAACACTGTTTTATATGAAACGTAACTTTAATTCGCTCTGGCAGAGATGAAGAGCAGCCACATGCCAACTGTTACACAACCAAGCATATAAATCAGAGCATGTTCTGATTACTCAGTGCTGAACCATTATGTTGCTGTAAACCAGGACCTGTAAATATCTGTCCTAATATAAATTGATTATGCAATTTCAATGAAATGTAGCCTTTGTAGAACCACAGATTGTCTGTAACAGGTGAGTAAAGTACAGGTTGAATGTATTTATAAAAGCAGGCACCATCACATACATTGTATTTAATGAAAAGTTCAAAGGTTGTGCGAAAGGAGCCTAAAAGCAGTCAGACTATGGTTACTATGGCTAGAAGCAAAAACTTACCTTTTACCTGCCCACTTACTATTACCTTTCTGCATATTGTCTGCATAAGCAGCATACTCTATGCAACAGTACAACGGCCAGGGCTTATTTGTTTATTTAAATTCATCACACTATTCATCCAAGTGCAGTGCTAACACATGTTGTGGCATCACATATAATGTGTAAAATGCAAATATTGCTAAATGCAGCACTTCTATCATAGTATCTGCTATCGTAGTACCAGCTCACAGGTACTGCCGCCATCCAGTCTCATCAGGTCTCAGTAGGTGCACTACAGTGAAAGTAATGGAAGTGCCTCTCCTCCTCCAAGTTCCACACTGACTGGAGATTATCTCTCCATCTTGATGTTCAGCTTATTTAGTAAAGCATGTGCACCATAGCCTTCTTTTCAGTCTTGACTTTTGGTGGTAATTGAGGCAATACAAGAAGAATTGAGCAGGATTTTAAAATACCCTTCCTTGGGTTCCTTGGGTGAGTGATATACTGTAGTATAAGTCAGAGCTCGAGGTAGTCAGGTAATGGGCATGCATTATGTATATATTAAGTGCAGAGCTTGCCTTTGCATACTTATCACTTGATTTAATACATTGTCCCACTTACCCAGAGTCAGACAAACTCATAGAAGCCTTTTATCTCTGCAAGCTAAACTAAGGTACCTTGCGTGTCCGTTTAGCCTTTGCTCAATTAATGGTCGTCTATGGGATCAAAGTAGCTCCCTGTAGTACTCCACCGACTTAACATTGTGCTTAACATTGTCCAGCTTACAATTAACATATGCTTCTTCCTTGTTACAACCTGGCATCTACCTTACCCACAATGCAAGTCATCCGTCGTCAGTTCAGATGGAGATGTGGCCGTGTTATGCTAATGTAACCTGAAGCCACTAGCCTTAAGCAGGGATGAGGAGCAGGTGAGCTCACTTCTTTCTCCAAACCCCCAGATTTTTTCATTTTTAAACTTGTCCTCAGCCCCAATTGGCCTCAAGTGACGTCGTTTGAGGTAATTTGTCAAACTTTGCGCAGCTTCCTCTGGAATCAAAAATGGCTTTATACAACTTATTTTTTGCAAATATGCAGTAGTACTACCCAACATCTGTGAACAGACATTAATGAGCCTAAATCTCTGGAGTTGCCCTTTAAAAATAAGGAAATCTCAAACATCCAATTACCTTGTATGTATGTCTTCAAACAGTCCAGGGGACCAGATTCAGCCTCCCAGTAAGTACACCCTTTACAAATACTGACAAATTCACTAGGATTGTCTTAGTCCCAAATTCCCAAACTGGTGTCCGAACCATAACTTATTCAACATACCGTCAAATTACATGCAAAAGCATCAAAAATGGTTTATGAGTTTGTCTGACTCGAAGAATCTATCTACAAAAACTGTATCACCATTAACCAATGATCCAACTATAGGTATTGGTGATTCTACAAGCTCCAACTGTAACTGGAATGGACCTGACACTTTTACTGAGCTCAGTTATTACACTCATTTACTGCCATGAAACAGTAAGCAATTTAGTTCATGAAGTAGTGAAAACCACCTATGGTAACCACAATCTGATGGCTTTTTGGCAGGTGATTCTCTGACACAGTATGTGATTGGTTCCTCCTCTTATAAAACCCTCCCCCCCTCGGCAGCTCCCGTCCTCTCTCCCAGCGGCTCAATGGACGACAGCAGTCCCACTTCCTCCAACTCTGAAACCCTCAGCCCAGAGAGAGTGAGGCTGGGGGGCGAGGCTGGCAAGCAACAGCAGAAACGGAAGAAGAAGAAGAGGAAGGGCCACAACGACGTCTACGACTCTTTGGATAACCAGGAGAATAACATCGGCCAATCAGACAAGCATGGGGTGCTGGATAAGGAGGGACGGGAGGTGGAGGAGGATGAGGACGAGGAGGAGAACTGGGAGTGGGAAATCAGAGAGAGTGGAGGAGGGGGTAGAGTGAAAGGCAAGAAGACCAAAAGTCGTGCAAGACTTCCAGAGGAGTGGGGAGCGCCACAACAGTCCACCTCTCCCCCGCTGGCTACCCGAGCTGCAACTGCCGACTCTGGTCCTCCTGACTCCAAAACTCCAAAATCCAGCCCCAGCCCTGTTTTGCCCTCTGCTCCTGCACAAATTCCCACAAGTTTCACCAACCGTTCCCATGCTAGCCTTGCAACAGATTCATCTCCGCGCTCATATGAGCCCATGTGTGTAGACGATTTCCCCATGTCTGCTAAAGATGGTCAAAAACCAAACGAAGAGAAAGTTTCCACCAGCAAACCTGAACCTAACAGTAGCTCAGCGGCCAGTGCTGCCAGCATGAGTAGTGTAGCTGGGAATGTTAGTGGTAGTCTAGCATTGATGACAGGGGACAATCTGAGCCCAGTCTCCCAGACCTTCTCTTTCCTGGATTCAGTCCTCCAGACCCCTCCAGGCTCCACTCCTGACTCACAGACCACCACCCCTATCACCAACACACCCTCCCTTGCTACTGCTGCCCCAACAAAGTCCACCCTGACAGAAACTGTCAGCCCTGCTTCACAAGCCAATTCTGTTTTTAACCCCTCCAAGAGCACTCCAGAGCTTCCTCCTACTTCTGCTTTGTCCACCAGCCCATCCACCTTCGCTGCCACAGTCTCTCACCCTCCAACATTTGCAGTTGGATCAGCCCTGAACGTCGATGCCAAGCCTTTTGTCCCCTCAGCTACACTCATATCCTCCACAGACACACCCAGTACGACTGCAGCCACTCCTATTGTTAGTACAGCAGCAGCCGCCTCCACAGGAACCACTGCCACCTCAGCTACGCCCCTTAGTTCCTCAGTTTCTGTCTGTAAGAATGAAGCCACTCCCACATCACCACAAGTCACTCCCCCCCAAAAGGTAGCCACGCCCATTAGTCAAGCAACAGGCACCCCCCCTCCCTCCATCACCCCCGCAGCCCCTCCCTCTCTCCCTTCACACTCAGAGCACCAGGAGTCCTCGTCGTCACAGCTCCCCTACTGGAAGGTTGGTGAACTACAGGGAAGATTATGAATAACATGGGGCTAATTTGAACAAAATTATTGTAGGTTAAGTTAGCAGGAAGTAGCTACTATTCATTTTCCTGTATGCATGGCTCTTTGTCTGTCTGATTGAACACCAGGCCTGCTTGGTGCTTGATCATTTCCTATATGTAATTGTAATAACAGGGGCCCGACAGATAAATCAGTTTTTAAGATCATTCATTTCTACAACAGATGTATGCACAAATATGCTCTTTATTACCATTGAAATCCCTAAGAAACATGGTTTCATTTCAAAAAAGTTGCCAAAGAAACATTTGTGTCACTCCTCCCAACTGTCGGCATGAGTGTAGGAGACAAATGTACTTTGTTGGTCGGGCCCTATATTAACAAAACTGCAAGGGTAAAGTGATATGTTGTCTGATTTGATTTCCCTCTGCCTGCCTCTGTGTATCTGTTACCATGAGCTTAACAAATTTATGACTTGACCTGCTGCTGATAGCTCCACTATCTATGCTTGCTCCACTGTCTACTGTTTCATCTGATTGTCAGCTACCTGTGTAACTTCCCGCCATCTCCTCTCTGTCTATAGAAACACAAACATAACCTGGGTCCTTGCATCGCAAAGCTAGTTTGCTAATGCCTTTTAGCTTTATAAAGTCAATAATGTTATAGTTGTTATGATTCATCAGCATGGAGCCAAATTAGTGTCGTAGTGGAGAAGTTAACAGTAGACATGACTGTGACTAACAAAGGATGTTTGAGAATGAAAATTTGTTTACCAGTAATATAGTGTGGTTTAGGTTGGTAATGCACAACCTGCAATTATCCAATTTTCTTGATGCCTCTCGGGTTTATTGTGTCTATATTCTATGACTATTGCAACTGTTTATTATGCATTTGATCACAGTTAGTGTTTCAAGATTTTGATCTGTAGAAATGTTGATTCTAAGAGACTGTAGGACATTCAGATATAAGTCATATGATGACCATTGAACCATCTCCATGAGCAAACTGCATTAGTGCTGAAGGCCACACAATGTGGCTGAAAGCTCCAAAAGAGGACATTGAGTTAAGATTTTTGTCAAACTACTGCACCTGTACAGTCTTTTGCCATTCAATACAAAAGCTCTGCCATAAATTTCCCTTGATTTATTGGAAGATAATGCAGTCCAGTACAACACCATCACTAGATTTAGATGTTCCTAATAACGTGGCTCTGTGAGTCTGTTTCAAAGTCGAAAATAAACCTTCAAGCTCAAAGATTTATTGTCTAAAATGAGATTAATTTATTTTGAACCACTTGTGACCTTGTGCAATGCAAAGATCCAGTGCAGCTCATAGGTTTAAAAAAATCAGTTTTTGTTCCCATTCAAATCCTAGTCCAGGTTAGAATATGCTTGTCTGTTATGTTTTCCCAAAAGATGAATATAATCACCTTCAAATATCAGGGTTTCCCCCAGTTATTACACCAGAACGACAGAACTACAGACTCTTGACACTGTGCCAGTCTAAAAAAGTTATGTATATGATGTAACTTTGATGGATATATCTGACGACCCCCATGAGTGTAACACGTAGCGCCTAAGCCAGCTGCCCTTTTGGCCTGGCTGACCTCTTGTACACTGGGGGAAACTCTGAGACGACCTCAGTCTAATGCTTCTTCCTCCTGATAATACTGGGTTTCAATCATGAGTATTTTGTCTCTGGCTACATCCCGCAGTCTGCTGAATGAAGCTTTATTTTTCAGTGTGATTCTCTCTGCTACTCCTCAGCCCTTTCTCACTACTAAAATCTGACACAATACTTGACACTGTTTGTGAAATGTGTATTAACTTCTCTTGATCAATTAATTGAATCTGACTCTGTAGCTCTGGCTTCCAAATTCTGACACTATAGGTCATTCTTCTGACATAGTAACATTCATTAACACAGTGTTTTCATTCACACTGGCCTTCTAGCTGTAATAGTGACAGATCTCTAAAATGTCCTCTAACGTCCAGTAATTCTAACTGGAGTTTTGAAGTTTGTGCATGATTTACATTTTGTAATAGAAGTTCTAATGCTGAGACATTGTTAGGGTTGATGTTGGAGAACTGTGTTTAATGCAGTGAAGGTGATTCTCAACTGACTGAACATTTTTTTTCTCCCCCTTTCCTTTTTTATGTTCCATAATGCCACAATCATATCCTTGAACAACAGGTAAGACAACTTTCCCTTTTTTCTTCTTTGCACATTCCACTCTCATATGTAACTTTGTAGTGAATGTTGGACATCCCTGACCTCACAGTGATATTAGTGGGATTGTGTGGTGAATAGTTGTGACCAATTAGAAATAAAGGCCTGTCTCTAATACATTCCTATTTTAAATAAAGGCCTGCTAGCTTCTGCAGTAGAGGTAAATAAAGGTCCCAGTGATTATTTGGGGCAATATGGTAATAGGAAAACTGTGTCATAGTGCCGTCTATTGTTAGTTTTGCATAGTAGATCTGGAGGTTGCATTTGATGTAACTTCATCTGTTTCTTTCTGTTGGGGAGGTCAAGTTTTGTAATACTTTAAATGACACTACACTACTTATTGGGTTAGGTTCCAAACAACATTTTGATGCAACTTTTGTCCTGAAATTGTAGAATTACATTTTAGAAATGGGCATGGCCACTAGATGCAGCTGTTTGTAAGGAATATGTGGATAGAGAGCATTTGAATGTGCAATATATGGTATATAAAATCACATTTGCCTTTATCAATGTCCCATTATGGTTGATATGAGTCAATATTCCCAGTCAGTCACAGTGCAGGAATCACCATTATATCACCTTCACTTTCCAATTTAATTCAGTTCAATTCAATTTTATTTGTATTCCACCCATTGAAAGCTGCAAATGAATGAAATTATGAATGAGCTGAATCATTGCCATTATGTTACTGAGCTGTTTTTACCATGACATGCCCTCCAGTGTCTACCAGATGGCTTCCATCACTTGGAAGAAAATTATGTCATATTTCACACCACATGAATTATGAGTTAAGGGACATGTGAGGCATTGTATTCTCAACAAATGAGCACTATGTTCAAATGGCAAATACACCTATAACTGCATCAAAGGGGATTCTATCTCATCCTACTAATACGCAGAAATCACAGTGAATCTTTCAAGAGACTCTGCGGCTCTTCATTCATCTCGAAGCTTTAAGTCTGTGTTTCTGTGTTTGTTGAAAGGCTCTCTCTGCTGCAAAGGGTAGCACCAGCCAGGCTGTCTACTTTGCTTATTCAGTCAGCACTAAGTTGTCCCAGGGTGAATATGTTGCTCTGTGGCTGGTCCTCCCTCCGTGCTGGACTTAACTGAGATCTGGTGCTGCTGAAGCACAGTTGCACAAACTTCATGGGATTTGAAAAATGGAGGTTATTAAGATGAGAGTGTGAACAGTACAGTGTGTTATTTTTCAAACAGAAGTACTGGGTCCAGTACAAATAGAGTCTTCGCCCATAAAGTGGTAAATGCTAAGTTTGTGGTTCTTCATGATGCTAATAACCTTTGAAACTCACAATTACAGCACTGCACTTCCCAAGTATCTCAACAGTTGTTGACTGAAATTGAGCTTCTGTAGGTGGCGCTCTTTTCTTGGTCTGATCAACCATGGGGCCTGTCAATGTTAATGATATCTTCCGTTTTTTGGTTCATTCCATTTTGCTCTGGATGTTCAAATCTGTAGCAAATGAGTTAGAAACACTGTAACCTCAACTGTAACTATTAAACATTGAGGCTTTAATGATATTTAATTTAGGAAATCTTTGTCTGGGCTTTGCAGCAATAAATCCTAGTTTAGTTTAGTCTGACCTGTTGGTTGAGTAGCTAAATTCACATAATAACTCCTGCACACTGATGATGGTCATTCACACTAAAATGTTGCATTATATAAACCAGCAGTAAGTGAGATAACAGGTAGTTACATCATCTATGTGCCTTCCTACAATACAGTCATGATAAGATATTCTTTCAGTTAATAGCAAAATCCAGTATGATGTGGTGGAGTTACTGGACGTATTCGACGTTCATAAGCTGTAAGTGTAGTTTTAACTAAGATAGGTGCAAGGAGTCCAAGTTCCCTAAGTGTACCTTTTAATAAAAATTGATCAGTTACCAAAAAGATCAAATTTTTTTTCTAATTCTTTTGGACTTTTTCATATTCAATTATTCCGGCAATTGTTAAATTATATCATGCCAGATTTTGTTTCTTACCATTTTATACATGAAAGTCTAAATAAGATAAGAATTCAATGCTGTCTTATTCATAATGTCAGGAATAAACAGGTAGCAAATCTTTAATACTTAAGCCAGTAAAATACCCAACATTTTGTGTAAACTACCCACAGGTTGCTGAACCCCCCGCCCCATTTCCAGAAAAATACATGACCTCAGTGTCTTCTCTGGTAGCTCTGCCACTGCTTTACATTGTTACGCATCTGGAATAAGCAAGGAATAGTTTCAAATTAACATTACCTTTAATATGACTGTATTGCTTCTGTATTGTATAATTATCATATTTGGTCCCTTCATAGCACACATGTGAGTTCACTTGTGAGATTGGGCCCAAACAGTGCAGGTATAGTGCTTTTGTTGTGAGCCTGGGACTCAGTGAATGGACTCTAATCGAGTTATTGACAGCTGACTGGTTCCTTGGTTTAAGGTTTGGTACACATCTGCTCTGTCACTCTATTATTCTATCTGTGTCTGTTTCTTCTGGCTCTATTTATAAGCCCATGTTCTGCCTTCACATCTCCCTATCTTCCCTCAAATACAATATTGATGGCTGGGCCTATTTCACCCTTACATAAGCAGAGGACATCCTCACCTTTTACCGTGTGTGTGCGCGCATGTGTGTATTTGCGTGTGTATGCAGGCTCTGTCAGATGGTCATCGTTCAACCACATTAACTGTGTGCATGTGTGAGAGAGACAAAGAAAGTAGCATTCTTGTAGGCAGAGCAAAGCACTAACCACCTTTTGCCAGTGAGTGAAATTTGCAATCCAAACACACATACACAAACAGGCACACACACACGCACGCACACAATGCAACGACCTGGTTTTGTCCTTGAGAACAAGCCAGTGAGATTGAATCAAAGCGAATACTATAAATTGATATAATCACTGGAGACCCACGTGTGTTGTGGTTGGCAGTCTAACATTGCAGATAGGTAATCATGTTGCAGTGTGTTGTAAGGCACTGGGGGGTTGTTGAGCCTCAGCCCTGCTCGTTGGCTCCATCCGGTGTCTGCTGGCAGGACTGCAGCTCTGACCACAAACTATTTCAGCAGGAGCTCATCAGAGACAAATGGCTTCTGGTGGCAAAGACACATGACTGAGCTCCCAAAATCTGAATCCACTATTTGGCAATATATAAATGATATATAAACGATATATATATATATATATATATATATATATATATATATATATATACATATATAATATTCCGTATGTTAAAATAATAAAATAATAAATAATAATAAAATAAGTATTTGTAGTTCTTTTTGAGTTAGTTTCTGTGAGGGAAAGGTCGGTATAATACATTAAAAATCACTTTTATTTTACTTTATCATAATTTGAACATGCATTGCTTTTGAATTTTGATTTTTATCAAAACAAATGTAGTTCATTTTCATTTTTCATTTTCTAGTTCCAGCTGCTCAAATGTGAGGATTTTCTGCTTTTTTTCTCACTTGTATCATTGTAAATTGAATGTCTTTGGGCTTTTGAGTGTTTTTCAGACAAACAACAAGAAGTCACCTTGAGCTCTGGGAAATTGTAATTTTCCTCATTTGTTATTCAAAAAACATATCAAGATTTATCATCAAAATAAAAGCAGAAAATAGTATAGTTGACTATAGAGCTAGTCATAGGCCAATGTATTGGCTTATATTAGCTTATTGCAGATTTATTGGTCATTAGTCAGTATATGTTGGCTGATAAGTAAAAAGACATTTAAGTGCAGAAATGCTCAACTAGGTTTCAGGTAAGTTAGGAATCATGTCACAATTCTATAATTTGTTGTACCAGCCTCAGAAATCAGTTAGTTCAGTGAAAACAATCTTAGAGACACTGTAAATTAGCTTCACAGTGTATAGTTATTTTTGTCAAAGGTGCTCTATCATTGTGCTGTAATGTTGTGCAGTCTCCTTTGAAAGTCTTTATACAGTAAGGGATGTTCGTGTGCTGGGAGAGGTTTTGACAGCTGTTGAGCAGCATTGACTTCTCTTGCTAATGTCGGAAAATCAAACCCATAAGACACACAGTCACCAAACAGGGATGTCATGAATCAGACAACGTGAACTTACCAGTGGTGCTCTTTGCACTAAAAGCAACACTGTTTTACAGCCAATGGCAGATGATAGATGGTAGACTAGAAACACTTTATGTTGGTGGACGCTTGAATTGAGTTTTGCGTGGCACAGGTTGAATAAATCATTTTTATTTGGGTGATTGTTCCTTTAGGGTCCATCTGGGACATTGCCTGATTGATAGGTCTATACGATTATCTCTTAAGGCGGAATTTTTTTACTCAAGAGCAAGCCCAACACAAGCACTGCAAACTCAGGATCTGATTTAGGTTGACGCCTGTGTTTGTCCTCTGTTATTTTTTACCTTCTTCAACCCATCGTTTGCACTTTCACTTTCAGGTCTGTCTGTCTTCTCTACTGCATATTTGTAGTCATTTTTGGCTCCTTCCAATTTGCTGTTGCCAGAATGCCTGAAAGTTATTCTTCCTTCCTCCTGCTGTCCTGCCAAATCAGACTCATTGACACGTAACATAAATTTCAATATATGAGCCACCAGAGGAGCTGCCCGTCTCCTCTTTTTGTTTGCAGTAATTATGTAGATTTTATAATTGATGTTTTCTTGATTTTGGCAACATGGGGTCAACACGCTTTCTCTGATCCTTTTCCAACTCTAATTAAATACTACTAATAATTAAATACTGTTTTTGGGCCTTTTAGACCAGTTTCAGACCAGATAAAAGCAACAAAAGTAGGAAGTGGGCTAGTGGAGAGTTTTTGGAAACTATTTTTTCTTCTTGTCCTCCTTTTCTTGCTCATTTCACCTCAATCTCTCTCTTTATCTCCACTCTTCTGTCTGGTTGATGCTGATCATTTAATCTCACATTGCCCTCACTTCCATACTTCCACCCTGTTTTTCCTCTTTCCTCCCGTACTCTGGCAATGTTACCTTCATCTGTTGCCCTTCATCATTTCTCATCTTTATCTATTCCCGGATTCCTGTCTGCCTCCGTCTTCCTCAGTCCCTCTGTCTACCCCCCTCCATCTCCCTGCTCTTACCTCTCTCTGCTTTTGCCCTTTCCTCCCCCCCTCCATCCCTCCCATTTTCCTCTCCCTCCAACCTCCATCTCTTTGCCCTTTCTGTCTCCTCCATCCACGTCACGTCTTCCCCTCTCCTGCCCAGACTCCCTGTGTCGCTGCGGCACCGTAATAATCACTGCATTGGCGATTGAAGGGGGGAGGCAAGGGGGCTGTGGGGTGTTGGTGGGGGGCGTTGTCAGGGAGACATGGGAGGTGGTTGCCGTGGAAACAAAGAGACTCTGCGAGTGAGGGATGGAGGGATAGAGAAGGGGTGGACTGGGTGTGACAGTCAGTGAGGTCGAGGAGTAAAAATAGAAACACTCTGACAAGATTCTCCTCCCTCCTTCTCTTCCTCCCCTCCCCACACCTCCACCCCGCTATCCTCCCACCCATCTCTCTCTGTCTCTCTCTGCCCAGCGCCATGGGCAACCAGCTGTAGCGTCCTCTCTCTCTCTGTTTCCTCCATCTCCAGCTGATGTTCAACAATCTGTGACCTTCAAAAAGAAGACTTACAGTGACCTCTGTGATTTTTTTGCCTGCGCAGAAAGCCGCAAGAGTATAAGATTTCATTTCAGCCTTCAGCTGCTTCTTCTAAATATATGACTTGTTGTTTTGTTGCCCTGCTTTTGAACTTTATTTGTCTTCCTTGTATCCCACAGAGTGTCTCTGCAGTCTAGCTTATTAGTCGGCAGAGTTTTAGCTGTAGGGATTTTTACAGTTTGACTTGGGGATCCATATTTAACAACCTCAAATTTATAATCATTAAATTTTTCTGACATGATTTCCACAACATTTAATAAATTACAGCCATCCTTTCATAGGCAAAACACAGTCATGTGCCGTTTGCATACTAATGAAAGGTAGTATTGAAAGCTGGACCAAAGGAATCAAATATATGGTGTGTATGAATCCAATTTTGAAAGGATTTTCCTGTCTAAAGTCAATTTTGCAACTATTTTGCATAATACAATAAAATAGCCTAAATATAAACAATCGATCAAAACAATAATGGCCAAATTGTAGTGGAACACAAACATGCCCTAATATAAGCAAGTGACAGAACTTGCAAAGCTACAGAGCCAAAGTGCTGTAGAGAAGGAGACATGTATAAGTGTTAATCTGTGAGTTTAATACAGGAATAGATCTGCTTCAGTGCAATTTGTGCACTGGGTCATTTGCGATTTAGTTGAAGAAACTGGTGATTTGATGAGATTGCTGGGACAGAGCCAGCAGAGAAACATTAATACATTAAAATAATAAGGTTTGTGTTACTCTCTATTTTTCTTATTGTCAGCAAGGTCTATTGGTTCCTAACTACAACTGTTGTTTTTCTGTAGAAATAGTGCATTTTGGGGGAGATTAATCCACATTTGGTGCTGGAATGAGTATTTGGGGCAACAGTGTGTGGGGTTTGAGTCAGAATAAACTACAGTGTGTGTGTTCATGGTGAGGGAACATGTTGCAGCAGTGCAACAGTGTGGCTCAACAATGAAGCTCTATGGCACAGAGGAAGAAGATATATCAGACTTTGAGTACTTTTTAGTTGGATACATTCATTGTTAGTTTGGGTCTTTTTTGTTGACAGTAAAAAAACATAGATACCCTTAGCTTTGATTTGCATGGCAGTTTTCTAAAAGATCAGGGTAAGTTAAGTTAATGGAAACTAAGTTTTCAAACTGTGTTTTTAACCTCATGGTATCGGATGATGAGTCTTTAGAATATCAGTGGAGAAGTGGATTATGCTGTAGGAGTGGTTTGAGGAATTTCTATGCATGTTTTCATAGTTTTTTTCTGTCACAAATAGAATCTGCTTTCACTGAGTGGTATCCAGACCTTTGGATTGCTAATCAGAGTCTCACAGAGCTACGTAGGTGGGTTAAAAATGGTGACATCTTTTACCTTTGCTAGAGACAGAAAAACAGTGACTGAAAAAATGGCCACAAGCATGAGCGAGACTGACACAGCTGTATAGGCTGTTCTGAGTCTGGGAGTTTCAAACTGTGAGGCCTGCCGAGAGTTGTGGGGGCCAGAGGGGGAGATGTGAGACAAAGATACTGCATGAGGTGCAAGAGACAAGCCAGTGTTCTAAAAGCAACTGGAAATGAATTATTGTAGTTTGGTCATTGATTTTCCTCAGCTCATGGTACTTTAAATTACGATATAAAACCCTGAGCAAACTCATTGATGATACATATGTTTTTAGATTCAGTGTGACTTACACTTTCTGATGATACAGGGATATCATTATCTCTAATGTCCATCACAAATAATTGTCCATAAATCCACTTAGAAACCAGAGAGGCTCCAAGAAGCTCCTCATAAGATCAGAATTTGCCAGAGAATCGTCAGGGTTTTAAGTTTCATCAGCTTCAAAGTAATCCAGTGGTGCTGCATATCGATGGGTACACTGCAAACAGGAGCAAGTAAAGTAAAAGGCTAAAATACAGGGCTGGAGTTTCACAGCGTAAGTCACTGAATCCATAGCAAGGAGTATAAAGAATCAATAATATCAACTTTTTGCATGTTGCAATGTAAATGACATTACGGAGGCTGTCAATCTCCCATCAACTAGGGGAGACAGGTGTCTCAGGGGCCCACAGTGACAGACTTTGAAAACCCATGTTGTAAGTTGACTTACAGAAAGAGCCACTCTGCATATATCTTAGGCCAAAATGAAAAATTAGCTTTAGAGTTTTAGAGCACATGTTAGCAGTATTGTATCGTTGTCGACAAAAATGGAAAATCAGTCATTGCTAATTGATCAGAGCAAAATACCCCCCCCTCAAACAGAAAACCGTTAACATGATGGTGATGTAAGACTAAATGATTAAATAAAACAAAATGGCAGCTGAGTCTGATCTAGCTCGGAGTATCACTTCAGTCATTTTAGAATTTAACCTCAAGAGGATTATAACATTTGCTTTTCAACAAGATAAATGAGAAGTCTACATCAAACAAATCTGTCATTATACAGTGGCCTGATTTTCTGGGACATCATGAGGAAAAAGAAGTGAAACCACGATGTGAACTGGACAGAGAAATGACATCTCTCGATGGAGCTGCAGTGAAACTGACATCAGCATGAGTATCAGCTAAAGGTCACTGCCACGGGCTTTCAGACATGACAGCTCTGCAAGGACTTAATGAAGATACTGTACATACATTAAACATCTGATTTGATCCATTCTCACATGAAAGTGATAACAGTTTGTGAAGGAGGGAATTGAATGAATAGGGGTCAGTCCTCTGTGGCTGAGCATGCTTCAGACTTGCTCTTGTCTTTGAAATGCCAGAACCTCAGCTGCCAAAGCTACAAATTTCTCTGCTTTAACTAAATGTTAGCACATGTCACCTCTGAGACTGACCCAAAGTTTAACAGAGGCATCGCCTCAATTTCTTGCATAACGCCCACCCTTTCCAAGTCTATTGAAACCGAACAACACTCTAATGTCTTCCTCTCTGGCTGCCTCTCCCTCTGTGGTTACAGTAGACAAATTGTTTATGGAGGATTATGTAATAGTACAATTCATTTTCAGTCATGCTTGACAAGCTGCTCTTGTTATTTTGGCACAGGCCTCGGGTGCGTTGGGGGTGAAGCGGGGTTGATGGGAGACAGTCAGCTGTCATGGGCAGTGAAAGACTCATCAGGCATTTGTTTAAAAAACTGTTTCAAATGCTGTGTTGAGACCCTAAGCTGGATTGCTGACAGTTGATTCCCAAATATCTAGAGATATTTACCACTGTCTACACATGTATTAACTGCCAGTGCCTCTGTTTGGCTCCCTTTGTCTTCTGAGATCACTGAACACTTTCTGTTGTATCGTCACTTTTAACACTGTGAAAGCACTAAGATCTCAATCTTGGTTGAAGAGTAGCGCTCTCTAACGGACAATGATTATGTTGGTATAGGACTTAAAGAACAGAATACTACCATACTAAACATTGAGTTAAGCACAGGGCTGTAGTGAAGGCTACACACACATAAACACCATTTACCCACCTCTCAGATTGTGAAATGTTTGCACAGCCCCCCTCAGCTTTGACGCACAGGTCACCTCACTTTACCTGTATCTGTGCTTGAACTGGGCACTTTTTTTGGTTTGTTTTTCATTATTCTGTTAACATGATAGATCCATCTTTCCATCGTCTGAGCCCTGATGGGCCTGCGATAGAGTAGCTGAGGTAAGGAAAGGTCTGCCTACCTTTTATTTCACCACAGCAGCCTTGGTTTCATGATGCATGCACTGCGTATTGAGAGAGCAGTATCCCCTTTTGAACTTGACCTTGGTCTGCTCAATGCTTTAAGCAACCAGAAGAGTTATCAGTTACAATAGAGATTCTGTCAGGAGAGAATACTGGCTTCCAGATGGTTACACTCCTTGAAGTCAGTTTATGCTTTCTGCATCGCAAATGGTGTTGATGATTTAAGTGTTCAGCATGTCATTAGGTCACTTTGGAAACCAGCATTGGTTAAATGCCTAGAATGTAGCTGTGAATTTTGTCTTGTATTGCTTAAGCCTACAATTTTAGGTAGATGTGATGGAATACTGACTAGCTCCTGCACACTATTTCTCAGTAAGTCCAGAAAGTCAGTGCTAGGCAAAACTGTGGAGATAGGAGAGGCAGGGTGGAGGATGAGACCCTTTGCTGTCAGAATAGTTTTAATCCTCCTTGCAAAGCTGTAGTACAAATCCTGAACGGAGTGTATTGCACCATTGTTGAAGTGGAAAAGGCTCCAGCTCTTTTTGGGATGGATGAGGTAGAAATCTGCATCACACTCAGCTCACCATAGCTTCCTATAGTCAAGTTCCGTATATTGAATGAGGTGGCCTTGGAAAGTGTTTGGACATCATCCTAATATTATCGGTGTGTTATCGAGACATCAAAGGACTGACCTCATGCCTCGACCATTATACAGCCACACAGAACAATCAAAATGACTCTTTATACCATCACAGATCATGTGTAACATGTGAGGTTGGCTTGATTTAGACTGGCTGACAGTGGTGCTCATTCAGTTCTGTGCTCTTTTTTTTTAAAGCTGTACGTCAATGGAATGAAAAACAGCAGCAGATGTTTTTCACACCAGTAAAAGGTGCATTTGATAACACACCAGTGGCCCAGTTCCATTTAAATGTCCCAGGAGCCATGATGAGCCAATACCTGCAATAAAAGAACCCTAGAACCTGTACACACAACTGGAATGCATAATGTTAGTCGCTGCACCTGTGCATTTCCTGCCATTGCATGTAAAAATGACTGCTATGAAAATGTACAGTTATTTTTACAATAAAAATGTATCAGATGACCATAGAGAGCAAAAACATAGCTAAAAGAGAGTGACTTACATTCATCAGGTGGCCAGAAATGTGACTGCAAATATGAGCTCAATGTGTCAATAAGCTGTTTGTTCCCTAATATTAAACTAATATTTCTGAGTTTATTATAGACAATTAGCAAGCTGCCAAGTTATCATGTTGTTATGGGAATCATGTTAGCAAACAAATCTCTACCATTTATCAACCAGGTCAGAGGTCAGAGGTCAGGTCTCTTCTGGCCCCCTGATGAGTTTACTGTGAAACTAGTATCCATTGTGGGTTTATACGTGGTTTGGTCGTCAGGTCCTGAGAAAAAAATTCTTTGACTTGCTAAATGTTTGACTTTATAACTGACAAGTGTACAGTTAGCTCATAGGCTCACAGTCCACAGCTGCTTCCAAGATTTCTTCAGTCCACGCAACAAAACCTTCTAGCTGAAAATAATAATTTATCCAAACTATAGCTGAAAGACATTCAAGTTGACACCCTAATTTAAAAGTGCTGTTTGTATTTTTTGAAATTGACATTGTCAGTCTGCCTCGTGCTGCTTTGAAATCTCACATATCCAACTGCTAACTATAAGAGCTGACACATACAGCCACAAATCAAGCTAACACAGTTCACCTGTAACTCATGTTTTATTGTGACCTTTTATACTGAAGAGTTAAACCCTTCTCCATGTGGTGTGTCACCTCGGAGATTCGAGGTCGAGATTTGATTTTAAAGAGCTCTAGTCAATGTAAGTATGGCACTATAGCATCACTCAGATTTGAGTTTGAGAGCTTTGAACCCAATAGTTGCTTTGCTCTGCAAACCTCTGCAGCTTTTAGGCAGGCTAAGCTTCACCCCGTCCCAAGTTTTTCACCAGAAGATGAACAAAGCCAACTCTGTTCAAACAGTGACATAGTCAGCAGTCAGTATTAATATTTCCATTCTGTACTTCAGCTCATAAAGAACTTGGCTCATTCTTTTATCCACTATGTGCAGAAAAGATGTCTTCCAATCTTCCAAACTTAAAGCAACTTCAAAAATGTTTCACTTCAAAGCATGTAATTTTGCAATTAAATATACTGAATTTAATCAAATGAATCAACATAACCAACTAAATCAATTGAGTTAATTATAGTAAATGACAACAGGAACTTTGCAAAGTGAAAATATGAACCACACAAAAAAATTTCAATGAAGGCAAAAATTAACCAAGACAAGAGCACAAGGTTCAGGGCACGCCGTATCTTCTCATGACGTCAGTGTGGTAAATTATAGCCTCCAAATATACATTTTTTCTTTACTTCTGTGGCCAGTCATGACCCGATATCAGAAGGAGACAAAGTCCAATCAGAGTCTATCAGGATGATTACAGTCTTCAGTGATGTCTCGCTAATCTCGCCTTGTGTCTCTCCCTGTGTATCAACATGTGAACAGTGGCTGTCATATGGCAGCTGAGTAACTGTGACAGTCATTGATCTGTGCATGTGCGTGTGCTTGTGTGTGTGCCACTATACATGTGTTTGCGCGATTTTGTGTCTGCATGTGTGTATGCCTGTGCACGCTTGTCGCTAGGGGCTCGATGCTGAAATTTTGCTCCAGCGAATGAGGGAATATTCCGGGCTGTCATGTGACTTTGTGATGTCAGAGGGAGAGAGAGAGAAAGAAAACAGAGATGCAGAGAGAGAGAGAGAGAGAGAGAGAGCAAGGTGCAATTTAGCCCCACAGCTGATCCGTGCAGTGCTCAGAGAGAAGCCGAGACGACCAGACACACACACACTCACTCACTCTCACTCTCACTCTCACACTCGCTGCTTTTGCCGCGCCTGTAAACACACACATGCATTTTGCATACACACATGCACTTCACACACATCAGCTCAGTTACACACACAACGCCAAGGCATCACTTTAAGAAATAAAGGATGCATTGCTTTCTCTACTTTCCAAGCTCATAATACTTTGGATACTGAGGACATTTCTGTCTCCTGGACAAGAGTCAAACGCCACTTACTGGACACAGAAAAGAGCAGGAGGCAGGAGGAAAAACTGAAGACGGAGAGAGAAAAGAAGAAAAACTACATAAAAGACAAAGGAGGAGTAAATAAAGAAAAGAAGAGACTGACAAGAGTCTGAGCCAGAAAAAGAGCGAGACGAGAGGACCTGATAACAGACCAGGAGAATGTCCTTCCTGTCTGGCTCGCCCTGGCAGCAGCCTGGCATTATTAGTGGCAGCAGTGGGTACGGACAACCTTCCAGTGGGCATCAACAACAGCAGCAGCATCAACAGCAACACAAACCTCCCAGTGCTCTGTCTGGTGCCAGCATCCCTGCGGTACTGGCCTCCTCTACACTATCACCCTCCAGCCCAGCCTCTGACTGGCACTGCCAGGGCCAGATGGCACCAGGGGGGCAGGTTGCCGCCGCCACACAGGGGGGATCAAAAATAACTTTGATGGAAGATGAGGCTAAATTAGAGCGAGGCAGGACCGAGGGGACATTGTCTGGGACGGTGGCCCAGGCACCAGGATCTCCAAGTTTCAAGATGCCAGTGCTGAAGATAGAGGATGAGGTGTCCAGAGGGGGGAGGCCGAGGGAGGAGGGACATAGGATGGGAGGGGCAGGGGGGTCATTAGGGAGTGCAGGACAAAGCCCCAGCAGCCCCCTGTCGTCTCACTCTTCCCCTTCCTCTTCATTACCTTCCCCATCTATCTCACCTGGAAGATCCTTTCAGAATTCTGCGCCAGACCGTAAGCCCACATCAAACCCTAACTTTGAACAAAATAATCTGCGGCAAAACTATACAGGCTGCAAAGATGGATTTTACATCCAGGGATCTCAAGTTTCTGCCCAGCTTGGGGAGAGAAACACGTTGAGCCCTTGCTTCACTGGAAGCACCAGATCAAGTCCAGGAAATAAAGAGGATGAGAAGAAACCTGTTACAACATCTGGAGGTCTAAAAGAAAGTTCAGTGGCACTTCTATCTGTAAATCAAACTCTCAAGCCATCATTAGGAAAGCAAAGTGTTACACAACCTGCTGGTACTGCTCCTCCTGCTGACCCAACAGGCAGTAAAGCTGGTGCCGCTGCAGGGCCTAGAGCAGGCCTACCTCCAGCCTCGGCTAACAGAACTAACATTGTTGTGGGGGTGAGTGAAGTGGGAGAGAGTGGGGTTGAAAGCTTAAGCCATACTGAAACAGGGAGGACAGGGTCGTGTACTCCACCTACCAGAGGCTTAACAGGTGGGGTTTCAATTCATGGCCCGTCACCAGATTTAAGTCATGTTGATGATGGCAGACTGGGATCATGCGCTAACTTAGACAGAGAGACAAAAACTAGCCAAAGCAGTGAACTGCCACAGCGGACAGCAGTGAGACGCGCAATGTCTGACTGCTCGCATCTGTCTGTTCCCATGGTAATGGCCGGAACGTACCCCACTGGTATGGGAGGTTCACCTGTGATGACACCCAACGTACCGAATTTCGCTCTGCTGGGAACAGTATGCCCGCCCAGGCCGCCCTACCCACACGTGGCTGTCCGACGCTCGCTCACCGTCACAGACGGCACAGAAGCTGCAGCTGCGATGGCGACAATGATGTCATCCCCGTTAATGGCGTCACCTGTAATGCCATCATCCCCACCTCCCAAGAGGCATCATGGGAGTTGCGAGACCAGCTTTTTACTTGCTGTTCCGCCCCCTGCAGGAACGTCCATTAGCAGCACCCAAGATAATAAACTGAACATAGCGGGTAAGAGTTTTGTCTTGTGTTCCTATGTGTGTGTGGGATGGATATGAGAGAGCATAAACCTTTGAATCACCATCCTGATCTCTGATTTGTCCCACACAAACTAATCACAAACTAATTCTGTATACTATCTGCAGTTTTAAGAAACAGTCGACCTGTCAGAGCTTAGTAGATAGGTTTAAAATTGGGGGCACCGTCTTCGTCCATTGCTAGCTACCTAGCTGCAATCATGAAAAGTTGTGACAAGTGTGGATAAGATTGACGCAGATGTACAAGTTATTGTGAGTCAGCTCACAGATATAACAAATTTTAAATTAATGCTTTTCTTTGATCACCATGATCAAACATTAGGTTAACTGCTCATAACACCCCATCACCCACCCACCCCCGCCCCTCGGTCTCACTAATACTGACGGGTGATAGGAGATGAGACTACCATTCAATCATGAATCACCACAGTAATCCTGTTTATGCTGTATCATCTGCTGTGATGCAGAGCGTACACCATAAATGGCTTTGCTAGATGTGTGCTACTGAAAAGGGGCGAATGGAGAATTTTACTTCAGTGTGTCTGATGCTGTCTCCACCGTCAAGTTGACCAATCACACTTCTTGTTTCCTCCATAAGTGGCCTCTATGTAGCCAACATAGCCCCAGTGAGTATTTATAAGGATGTGTACATTTGCCACAGTGTCGCCTCCTATGTGTGTAGGCTGCCCCCTTAACTTGTAACTGTAAACCAAGCTTTAATTTCCAGCCACTTGCTTACAACCTGATCTAAGTGAAACATTTTAAATGCCTGCAGTGACTTGTATCTTTGTAATTCAGGCAGAGCTGCGAAAATACAGAAATGTCTCATCTCCATCAGACTGGACCATGAGGACTGTTCCAGCTTTTATGCTGCTCTGCCTTCATCTTCATAAGGGGTTGTGTAGCATTGAATGTCATCATTATACAGCTAAGATCAAGAGTGCCTGCAGTGCTTTTTTGTCTTTCCTGCCGCTTCACTTCACCTGAGCACATGTTGCAATCCGTGGCGTGACAGCTCAATTGCATTTGGCTAAGTATAAGTTGTTGGTGGTGCCTTCTTTTCCAACATTAGCCGTGTCTGAACAGAGGTGTATGTTAGAACATCAATAACAGGCTGCCACACTGCTAGTTGTCGCTTTGGTAGGAAGCACATGCACTATGCTTGCAACATGCTGTGGCTGGGTATGATTAGGCACTGAATATGCTTTTTGTGTATCCATACATCCCTTCCACTGCTGCCCACCATCATTATCCAACTGTGGATATCCGTACTGTTTCTTTGTGTTTCTCTTTGGCAGAGTGCATTTATTCTCCCTTGTCATTGTTATACCAGCTTTCAATTTCATTTACAGGAGATGCTATGAAACAGAGCTTTGCTAATAACATTCCTAGTTGTAAACAATTAAACCTTTGTACAGTGTAGTTTTTTGCCTCAGTGTAGGAGTTAATCAAAAGGTTGGCATGTTGTGCTAATTTAAGAAAATGGTTAATCAAGTTAATGGGCTGAGCTGAAAGGAGTGCACATGTCAATACATGCAGTGTTGGTCAGAGTAATGAAGGTATAAGAGGTGCATCTTTTGTATACCTTGAGGTCACAGCCACCATCTGCAGCCCTTTAAATTTGATTTAAGTTCATTTGACTGAGGATGAGAAAAAAGTATTGTATTGTATTTCAGATGTACAAAACATTGTTAATATTTAAACAATTGAGAAAACAAGTACAAGTCAAAACACAAAAATCTAACCAATAATCAATATTAATTTTTAACACATCAGTAAATGTAGGTGAGGCTCCTACTGATCAGCTCCCTTTATCAACTGCTGCCATGTTAACAACAACAATAGCTTTTGTGGCTTCTGTTCATCATTTGACTGAGTGAGCTTTGCTGTGTCGGGGATGAGAGATGAGTGAGTTTCAGAAACGTTCAGATGGTAATATCACACACTTTTGTTGGGATATGAGCGCTGGGTGGGAGGTGGGTGGAGAGAAAGGCGGAGATTATTTGCAAATTCATAGATCTGTGCATACTCAATGAAGGCAAAGCTGGGGAGTTACAGTTTAGCCATTATAAGGCAGAACGGGGGTTTTTTAATGGAAAAAACTTCTAAATATATCATGTTGATTAACAGAGCTGAGTTTTTCGGGGGTTTAATCAATGCCAGGAGAGGAACTTTAAATCGCCATCCCCTCCTCTAATAGGGGTTTTAATAACATGGGTCAGGTTTCACATCATCATTGTGTTTCATTTCATTTTATTAATGGCCCAGATATTATCACATCTTTGTATTTTATTATATTCTTTGAAATTACCATTTGATGAATTCTAGGACAAATTCAGAGGATGCTCTTACTAGTTGAGGTTGACGGTGATGTAACTGAAAAAGAAAGAGGGAAAAGTGTGTGAAGGAAGCTGGCAGAGGATTATGGGAGGACCAGCCCAGGGCTTAGAATTTAAAATGAATGCTGATTTGGATTATTGACGTCGTTTATATGGCTCCATGTAACAGCTAATGAAAGAGGAACCATCTCTAAATGTATTTCTGCCATTTTGCCTTTATTGTAATATCTTCTGTGTCTTACATTCTGCATATAGTATATGTTTCTCTGCCTATGTTATCCATCCATTCAGTGATGTGCTCTGTTTTTCAGACTGCGGTTGAAAGAGAAAAGCTGGGACATTGATTAGACATTGACTCTGACTGTACTCATTCAAATATAGAGCAGCTATTTCTAGCATTGTGTGTGTGTGTATGTGAAGAGCTTTCACTGACGTGAATGTTACAGATTTTAAAGGCACACACCCCCGCAGACACACTGGCAGTAGACAGCGAGTATGCAACTTTAGGTGTTTTTTCATTTAGCACAAAAATAGATCACAGCTGCACAATACAATACACACACATGCAAAAAGAAGTACACAACTGTAAGGGGAGGGGGAGGAAAGTGCGAGTCTTGAAGCTTGAGCTAACAGGAAACTCAAACAGTGATAATACACAACCAATTCCTTAAACAGATGGGCTCAGCTACCTGCAGTCATCTTTTAAAACACTCCTCCATGTTGGAACCAGCGTTAGACCCCTGTCCTTTCTCTAATGTTTCTGTCTCTATGGGCTTGCTGCACAGGGGTGAAAAGACAAGTCTACAGGGACAAATTACCAAACTGAATGTGTGGTTACAGGAGAGGGAAGGTCAGCAAGTGCACCAGGTGAATGTGGGTAGGCAGGAGGTCAACCGGGTGTGGGAGGGGCCGGCAGGGTCATAGTTTCTAACCTTACATCGCTTTTTGAAGCAAAGGAATTCTGGTCACAAATCATGATGTGTCCCTGTATAATAAATATTTGAAAATAATAACATAAGTAAATAGTGAATGAATAGTCATTAAAAATGTCATATGCACTAATAAAAACATTATTATATCATTACATAAAGAAGGCCCACAGAAATGACACATCGTTTGTCTCACACACACTGCAGCAATGTCACTGAGCATAAAATCAGTTAGTGGGTACTGTGTGTGTGTGTGTGTGTGTGTGTGTCTATTGATATCAGTCTGTCTATTGATTGTCCTGTCTGTCAGCATGGTGGCTTTTATGGCTATCATGCTAGTGAGGAGGAGCTGTAGCGGTCAATACTCAAACTAGGTTTATGTGCGCATGTGAGACAGCAAGGGAGAATGTGTGTGTGTGTTTGTGTGTGTGCGTTTGTGTGTGCTGACAAGGCTGCCTGCAGTAAAATATCCTTGCACCAGCTCCATGTCTATGTATGTTAGTCATGCCCTGATTTACGTGGCAGTCAACTCTCTCTCCGTTTCTATCTCTGTCACAAACACACACGCACACACACAGCTGGTAGCCAGCAGCTGTGTATTGTAGCGTGGTATTAGATGGATCCTCTGTGTTCTCAGCCAGCAGTTTCATGTTGGATGAGTCATATTGCTGGTGTTGCAGGGTGGAGCGATACAGTGATGAAAGCTACTGTAGCATGAGCCGTAAAACCACCAGTTGGTGTTGAAACTACAATAATGGACTCATATAATATTGAAGTCCCTACTCAATGTGTGCATTTTTTGTGAGTACGGCGTCTTTCAAATTATTCAGACAGCATCTCTTTTTGTAGAAATATGACACAAAGTTGCAGTGCAGTATGTAGGTGCAGGCTTTGTGTTGCTCTCTACCCTTCAATCTTGGCTTCCCTTGGTGAAATCCATGTTGTTTTGTTGTTGTTGTCGGTGAACATTATTGTTCAGTCAGTTTCCAAAGGTTTCACTGAGTTCATGGGCACGGGAAGGTGGGTGCTGAGAGTTCTGCAGCAAGTTGTTTTAAATTTTGAACAGCAAATGATAAGGCGTCTGTCAGAAAATATTGAATTTATCATGTTTATCACAGTGTAAGGGTCATGGTCAGCGGTAGACTGAGGTACACATATATGGACTGACAGGCATATATCTCCCCTGTCTTTCCTGTTGCTGTAAAAACAGCTACTGCTGTGTTTGCATGTCTCCAGCAGCTGATGGTGCCACAAGAAGTGCCAAAAATAGGCAACATGTCACAATCACTCAGGTCACTATTTTACAGTAGCATCCTTCAAAACTGCCTCGGAACAGCAGCACAAACACCGGCAGCTAATATGTCATCCCACCATGGATCTTACTATGCATCCATGCATCTCACCGACAGCTGCCACAAACAGCAGCAGTTGCTGTGGTATCTGAGGTGGCCACTGGAAGTGCCGTTGCAAGCTGCCACTGCCACGATTCGAGGCAGACCTAGCTGTGTGCAAAAAAGTGTGCAAAACTGTGCACATGCGTAATCATGCACACACATTTATACTGTGCAGCACTTCTCAGTAAAAATACATTCCCATGTGCCTCATTGATTCCCTGAAACAGACAGAGATATACCACTCTAGCATCTTTCTATGTTCAATGCACAATATAAACACCTGCCGTGTTAAAGGATAATTTTGTCTGACATGGCAAAAACGGAAGATGCAATCAGTGGTAAAAAAGAAAGAAAGAAAGAAAGTTTAAAAAGACACAAGCTTATCAATCTTATCTAAATCACTTTGGGGGTCAAGCAATGGTAAACACAGCAGTTTGCCCCATCTAATTTTTTTTTTACTATATTCTGTATACTTACTGTATCTCAGGAATTGGAGAGTACAACGTTAGTTTAATCTTACACCTCCTTCAGACCCCACAGAGTAGCTGGATCAATGATTGCTTCAGGGTAGACCCATCACAAAGGGCAGCCATAGCTATGACATATGAGATACTTCACACAATGACAGCCCCCTCACTAGACCACACTAAACAACAGTGAACGGCTGGAACTAGCCTCAGATGTACAGTATGTGACACAACGTGCCATAGAGCAGTTGGGTTTTTTTGTCTATCATCAATATGTATCAGACATGGAAACAATATACAGTAATTCATTGGTTCTACCCATCCAACAGCATGCTTGCCAAACTCTTTCCAGAATGGATGAGAATAGTCCAATGTGAAGGCACCATCCTGGCACCCTCAGCAATATTTTTGGGCCTTTAAAGTCGAAAGACTTCTGGGCAGGGGTCTTTAATACTCTCTCAGAAGAAAGCCATATTTTGAGTAGCCCATAAACGCTATAGTTTTCTTTAGCATTATAGACTTACTAAATGAATTATATTGATGCATATTTTCTCTGCAAGGAATCTTGGAATCAAGGACATTAAAATTCATGAAACAAGTAGGTGTCACTGAGAGTCTTTGTGAAGCAGCTGCGGCAAGTGATGACTTTGCATTAACATCAGCTTAACATTGCAAGGCAGGAACTGACTCCATTACAGCTTGATAAAGCACGACAAAACTCTTGTGTCAGATGAATAGTGAGAACAGGAACGCAGGAGGATAACCCAACTCCAGATGAGTGACTCTGAACACTGAACATACTTCAGCTTTTTCTGTGAGCTGCATGACCACACATGAGCTGTACATGAGAATCCTCCATGCTCCCTGTGTCTGGCTCCAGGCTGCAGCTACTTTGCACCCACATTTTCGTGTTTGACAGCAGCTGTAGTTCTAGAAGAAACGCTCCATGCCTGATTGCTGGAGAAAAACAAATTTGCATTGTTTCAGAGGGGATAGAGGACAGAGTTATCACACAGCAAAAGACAGCACAGAGGGAAATGAGGGGACATTAGGGCACAGCATAGCCAGGCCTGCCCCGTGTCACTGTTATATAAGAGATGTCATGATGGCAACAAAGAGCCACTGTCTCTTTCTGACCCCCCCAACCGGCTGTCTGTCCTTAACCTCATCAACCTCCCCAACCCCTTCTGCCTCTGTCTCCTTCTTCTCTGCTCACATTTCCCTGTCATACCTCCCTCTTGCTTTTTTGCTTTTTCATACTGTGTTCTGTACATACTGTACTGTGCTATGAATCAGCGGTTGGCAACATTGGTGCTGCAAGTCAGTTTGACCTAGTGTTTCCTCTGAGGAGGATGGATGTCCCTGTTTTCATTATCCTGGCACACAGATGAAGAACGCTGAAATGACACATACCTTTCGAATTTTTATTTGAAAAAAAAACAACTTTTTGGTAATAAAATGATGGGGTTTTTTTCAGTTAAATATAACTAAACATAATTATAATGGGAACTTACTGTACATATCCTGGGAGAGAAAAACTCCTAAAACAGACACTCCATAGGTTTTACACTGAAAGTTCTGTGTACTGTCATGAGGAGTACTCTTTACTCAGCCTGTATAATCAGTTGTATGATGTCTTCTGTGGCTTTGGATGAGCTCAGTGTCATTAAGGTCATCATATATTAGGTTTTGAAAAAGACAGTATATTAAAGAACAGGGGATGTGGCGTGTGACAGACAGGGACAGGCAGAGAGGGTCTCATCAAGATACTTTTGAAATGCATCATAGGAATTGTAGGACACCACATTTTTGGATCTTTGACCCATATTAGGGACTGAAAGTGAGAAAATCTCAGCCTCTGCTACAGTACATCAACTGTCCTGACCACTCTTTTTTAAAATCTTTCTCTCACAAGCCCACCAACATTATGGAAGTGCAGTACTAAATCACTGGAGTACCTGTATGAGAGTTAAGTTACTTACATGTTAGAAGACATGCCACTGATCAAACGCTAGCCTTCCTCAAAAAGTCACTCAAAGGCCTGGTCCCAGACCTCTGGATCAATACCCAATTTTTTAAAGCTAGGATTAAGAAGAAGACCCTTTATTTTGTCCCACTTATTAGTCATGCACATACATGCAATTGGGGAAATTTGATCTCTGCATTTAACCCATCCGTGGGTGCACAGCACACGAAACACAACAACCACACGGAGCAGTGGGCAGCTATTATTGGAAACACCTGGGGAGCAGATCTTCGGGGGAGTAAGGTGCCTTGCTCAGGGGCACTTTTGGGAAGGGGACAGGAGTGTCCATGTTGCTCCTCTTGGGCTTGCAAGGGCTGGTCTGGTCCATCTGGTCCCACCTCCGGTCCAGGTGTCTTGTTTGCCAACCTCGAACTATAGCGACCTTCCAGTCAATGGCTCGCTTCTCTGACCACTAGTCCACCGTCTCTCCTGCAGGGAAGAACAGGGACATCATCTGTCTGTGCCACAGCAAGAAAACTGAGGGCAGAAAAATTCCCACAAAAACAGAAATAAGAGTGGAAAAGACTACATTTGTATATTTTTTCAATTATTTTGAAAAACTAGAGTGAAAATGGAGATGTGTGGAAATGGTGTCCTCTGACCCACCAGGGGATGTGACTGTGAGGATGTGTTGGTTAGAACAAAATAGAAATGTCTTCCAAACAGAAAACAGCTAACATGAACACAAAGACAGAATAAAATGTGAAACAAGATGGCACATTGGTCTGATTATTAGGCTAAAGTTATATATTATATCATATATACAGAGACACAAAGATATTCAACACCATTGCTGCTATGCCTGGTACAATCTAATGGGCGAAACACTACCAGATGCAATGATGAAGAATATCTAAGGCAAATGTATTTGTGTGGCACCTCTCAACAAGAAGGTAATTCCAAGTGCTTTACATAAGACATAAAAAGGCATTAAGAAAAGACAGCTATATATCAATGTGTCATATAAAGCCTGATATTACAAATACTGCACTAAGTATAGAAGAGAGAAAGGAGAAAGAGGAAACATCAAGCTTATAAAAGTGGTGACAAATCAGCATTATCACTCTGGCCATGACTTGTACTCCAGCAACTTACAGAACAGTCTGTTCACCTCCTCTATGAGGGATGGACATGACCTCACCGACGTGGTTTTTAAAAACACAGCATCACTATTTTGGACACTTGCATAATGCAGAGCAATGGAATCACTGGGCTTGGCCTGTTTACCAACCAGACCCAGAATCATCTGCTGGTGCAACCTACATAAATGAACCCACATTCAAGTCTGTAAATAACTAAAGCGCAGTTGCAAATAACAATTTATTTGATGTGATAGATTTTGTCAGTGAAAACTTTCTTACACATCAGAGCTCCACAGTGTCCACACAAGTGTCCAGCAGTGTCTCATAAATCAGGGGCCTGATTGTGCACAAGTTTGTCAGGTATTTAAAAGTCGTGTTGTATTGTCACTATATATGACCTGGCTGCAGTGATACACTTTTAACAGCATGTAAGTTCAACAAACATGATTTGTTCACATCCATTCAACATTACATTTACTTGATAAAGACATCTTGTGGTCATGCAAATAATGTTGTCCATCAGAAGGAAAGGTGGACGTAATGTAAGAATGTGAAAAATAGAAACAACTCCCGTCTCATACCAACCACATCTTTCCGGAACCTTAGTCACAGAGTGTTTGTGCCTAAAACAAAAGCTATAACAAAGCCTTGACCATTTGCAGATTAGAAAAAAGTCAAATGAATCATTGCTTCAAACATGCCCCGAGAGTAATGTTAGTCATACTTATAAATATTAGTCAAACTCCTGTTTTTTATAATGGACCCATGTGGATTGACCTTGTAGCTTTTTCACCTTGGTTTATTTGCCTGAAATAACCTGTTTAGCGCTTATAAAAACTGTGAAAAGATCATTTTCATGAATAGAAATGAAAAACATGTGTTCATCAGATTTGATAACCAAAACCTTTTTGTTGATTACACAACATTCTACAGTCCCTTATAAAAACATGTTCAATCTTATTTTAATCTTATTGAATCCTATTTTGCAAATGTTTGGTTAAATAAGCTTTGATGCTGACAATCACATTCTTTCTCTCACAGTGAAATCTGACAACAAGGACAAGCAGGAGAAGACAGACATCATGTCCAGCAAGACAGACAAGATCGATGCCTTTGACAAGAAGGAGAAAGAAGAGCAGCAGAAAAAGGACAACGGCCCAGACAAGAACCAGAAGACTGAGAAGATCGTCAAAGATGAGGAAAAGATGGAGAAGATGAACACAGAGAAAAACAACAAGGCCAACGAGAAGGCAGAGAAGGTGGACAAGCCGGAGAAGACCAACAAAGACGAGAAGAAGGAAGAGGAGAAGAAGTCGGCTGAGAAGAAGGAGGAGAAGGGAGGGAAAGGGACAGCCAAGTCTCCAACAGGCAACGGCAGCAAGACTCTGCCAAGCCCTGACAGCAAGAGCAAGGTGGGTCACACACACACACACACACACACACACATACACTGCTGTCCACACACATTTCCTGCATGCAGATCAACACACAAGTGGCAGAGTGTCCAGTGGTTACAGAAACAGCCCCGTCACCCAAAGGTCGCAGCTGTGAACTCTGCCACAGCCGGTGTGGTAGAGACAACAACCTGCTAAAGTGTCCTTGAGCAAGACACGCAAACCCCTGCCTGGTCACACATAAACACACACATGAACGCTCAGGCTGATTGCAGACATTTCATCCTCCACCTCAATCAGCGCACTGCTTCGGCTGCTTCCACCAGTCTCTTGCGTGTGTGTTGGTGTGTGTGTGTGTCTCTGTCTGATGTGTGTCTGTCTTTTAATGGAATCACAGTGATCAGCGCAAATCTTTCATGTCAAGTTCAATTTTGATGAACTTTTGTATACAGATTTGCACTGCTGACCAATAGTAAACCATGCTGAGGGAATAAAATGCCAGAAAACTGTCTGTTACAGTTTTACAATGTTTTGTTCAACCCACTACGATTAGCAAAAAACCCTCATAAGTGACAGGCTATAATCATGACCTAAACAATTATCCGAGCAGGGTTGAATCTAGAGCAACTGGACTTGCTTGTAGATACTCGGAAATATTTCACCTCTCATTCAAGGGGCTTCTTCAGTTCTAACTGAGTGATGAGGACTCCTGGGTTTTTAACCTCTGTGGTGTTGTTATCAGGGTCATTGGAGTTGGAGTCACCTGAGACCAAGTGTAAATGACATGTGAATGGTTGTTAGATCTCCTGGGATGGGATGAAAGGACAGCATTGTAGGTGGGAGATAGTCAGTATCACAGACTTTCGTCTCTGCTCAGAGATGTTTTCTCTACTTTGACATCCTTCACTCTTTCAAACCATGTGTCCTCCCTATCCAAAATATGCACATTGTTGTCTTTGAAGGAGTGTCCCTTTCTCATTCAGATGTATAGTAGGTAAACTGCTGAGTCTTGACCTGTGTAGCTGACCCTCCTGTGTTGAGCCATGCATTTGTTGAATGCTTCTTTGGTTTCCCCAATATACAAGTCTGTGCATTCCTCACTCTATTAGACTGCATACACTAGATTGCTTTTTTTAGTATTTGAGTATGGTGTAGCAGTCTTTTGGTATTGCTCAGTTATTTTCAGGGTGTAGGAAGTTGCAGACACATAGAGCACACTCCAATACTCCAAATATGTGCACAGACACAAACATGACACAGTCAAGTCTGGGAAAACTGCAAAACATCCACGTCCACCTACTTTCCCAGCAGATGCAAATGCAGAAAGCAGTCTAGTCATGTCTGTACTCCTGGTTAGGGTGTTGAAGCAAGGTCCAGAGCTCTAGTCTGATTAACCAGTCTTATGGTTTTGTGCAAGTGAAGATAAAAACATCAGGAAAATGACTTAGGGCTTCATGTTTAGACAAGAGAAATGACCGATACAAATTTAACTCTAGTCTCATATGATGTATGAAAAGATTGATGATGATTGCAGTGCTCATGTCCCACCCCTCAGATCCCTATGGTTTTAAAATTGCTGCTCCACGCCTGTTGGGTGGACTGACAGCTAGCAAAGTAGACAGCTGGGAGAGCTTTTTCCCCTCTTCAGTAACGATCTATCGAATGAAATAGTGTACAATCCACAGAACAAAATGCCTGGGGGGGGGTAAACAGGCAGTACAGAGAAAAGAGGAACTTTGCTGTGCGGTTTGGGCCTGTGGTATATGTTTAGAGGTGCTTGGGTTTCTTTGCATGTGTCTTGTGTGTTTACTGATTCTCAATGTTTGTGCGTGAATGTGTCTAATACCTGACACCTTATTTCCATATCATGTGCTATTCTTGGACTGCTGCTCATTTCATCAGATTTGAGGCTGATTTCATGATTTAGTGCTCATGAGCTCTCCAAAGTGGCTATGAATTGCAAATTTAATTTTAGAATTTATTTCATGATTGTCATACGGTTGCTGGCTGTGCTGCCATATCACGCTGTCATTGCAATCAGTGATTGCTTTTTCTTTCTCTATCTGTTTTCCCTTTTCTTTCTGTCTTTCCCTTCTCTTTTTATTACTGTTATTGTGGCTTCTTTTAATTCCATTATCACCAGCCTGACCTGGGTTCAGCTAAACCAAACTCAGCCAAATCCCGCCCATCCACCCTCTCTACCAATGGCGAGGCCACCTCAGCCAAACGCCCCTCCCCCACCACAGCCTCAGCCAATAAAAAAAGCCCTGTACCCAAGGCGACCACACCCACTTCTGCCAAGCGGCCACCAACGGCAACTGGCTCCGCCAAGGCTGCCAAGGTGAGTATGATCCACGTGGGCTGATATATTTCTGCTGTGCAAACTGGATGAATGTACAATATCTTATTTAGCGAAGATAGGACTTTGTGGAACCTTTTCAGTCTGCGTTTTTGTCCGTACTTGTGTTCTCATGCATTTGTCCAAATGCCCTGAGGTGTTCTTGCTCCACCAGTTTAATCGACAATACTTTTGGATGTGACCTGTGGGGCCTGGGTAGATAAAGCATTTGTATCCCAGCATGCATTTCTGGTTTCAAACAAGCTGAACACAATGCTGGAGGATATGAGTTAAGCTGTTAAGTATTTGAATTTTTATCCCATCAGCTGTTATTCTGTGACCAATTCTTATCGCTTGATATTTCAAGAATGAAATCAGTAATATTCATGTTGTAGGCTAGAACTGTCATTGATTGTGTGCAGTCTATGAGCACTATCTTTAATTTAAGCACAATGTATTCTTCCTCTCTGTCTGATAAAAGTCTCCATCGACCACACAACGCTTATTCTGTAAACAAAACCCCAGATGATTAGATTAGATGTTTCTATAAAACATCTAAGCCAATCAGCTCAGGGGGAGTCAGGCATTTCCCATCAGTCGGTGAAGAGCAACTGCGGCTGCCTTGATCTTGTGAGGTTGTCGTTGCCTATGTTTCCATGAGCGAACTTGCAGAGCAAGTCTGGATCAAGTCGGACAGAAAAGTAATCACTGGTGATCGATTCTGCACAAGCCTGGTTCATCTCAAACAAGCACATTATTCACAGTGATGTTGAAGTGTTATCAGCAGAGCCTGACTGAGCTGGCCATGTCAGTGACCTTCTGTTGAAGGATGTGAGTTGGGACGTGGGAAGTAGAGAAAGGCCTTATGTTCCCACAGTTTTTGACTTTTGGCCAATAAATTTTTCAGATTTTTACATAACCATCTTGCCTATACTGTGGCTTTAGAAGCTTTGATACATCCTGTCCTGATGCCCACTGAGGTCAGAGCTTCTGTATGATCTCTGACATCAGTGACCATCCCACACTCCCAAATGTCTTTACTGCAATGGCTCTATCTCAGTTTATGCCAGGTTCAGACTTCACAACAAAAAGACTAGCATATTAGAACTTTTTGCCTTCCACGATATGTTCCAAATGTTGGGCAATAGGAGCATAGAACATTCTTCTGTGCACAATTGTAAACATGTTATAAGGAAAAGGGGGAATTGTGGAACAGAGGAATGGTCACCGTCGCTATTTCTTTCATTCTATTGTTGTTTCCATTCTTGTTCCAGGAAGTCGCTCCATAGCACCTACTTCAGAGTGACATCACTCTCACCAACATGCACTATGTCATGTCTGTCTGCCAAGTCACATCAAGAATGTATGACTCTGTAATTGTCTAATCTGATGCAGTCACCATCATAACAGACAGAAATATTGTGTAGTCTGAATCCATCATTAAGATAAGATATTCCTTTATTAGTTCCACAACGGGGACATTTCTTTTCATTTTTTTAATCCAACCATAAGACTTTAGTCTTCTCTCCCTCCTCTGCTCCTGTTTGTCTTAAGTCTGTCTTCTTTCCTCTCTTTGCTTTCATTCTATGTCATGGTTGCATGACTGGCCTCTCATAACACCAGAAACCAGGACAGCATATCCCTTATGCGCAGAGCAGCAACAGTACATACACATAAACTCTCATACTCACAAACTGTCAAAAAACACACACCCACAGCTTATCTCTCCTGTGCTGTGATTTCCAGACTCCAGAAAATGGTACGGCTGAGAAACGCCCACCTGTGCCAAAGGCCACGCCCACACCCCGTGCAACTGCCAATAAGAATGGCTCCTCTGCGACTGCTGCAAGTAAAACTGCTGGTGCGTGCGCACACACACACTTACACAGATTGTGCTGTATCCTCACTTCTATTATATCATATCTACAGTGTCTGCCCTGTGCTCCTGATTGTGTGATATGAACACTATTGTCACAGACAGTATCTCCCCTCTGCTTTGGCTGGTTCGTATCATTGCCAGTGCAACATGACCTCTACAACAGGACCTGAACTCGCTACAGTAGCTCGAGAAATGACTCACAATGCAGCCTGGCACCACTCCAGGCAACAGGCTAACTGAATTGCTACCATATGTTACACTTAATCGGATTCAAGAGCTGGCTTTTTAGGACACCAGACTGGTATTTTTATCTGCACATCACAAACAGTTTCTCACCTCCCTAAGCGAGGGAGCTATGACTCAGTCTGAGCCATGCTAGTCAAACAGGCTTTCGGCTTTTTGTGCACTTCAGCTCAGCACCCTCAGAGGATATGATTCATTCACCCAGTTCACAGTGATGGGTGTTATGTACTGCAAGGTGCATATTTCATTTTAGTTGCACGAGTGAACTCCATTACTTTTATGACTGTTGCACTGATGGCAGCAGTTTAGTCAGATTCCATAATGCTCCTGCCACATGATGGCAGCATTACCTACAGCACAGCTCTATCAACATGATGGACATGCTGTCACACATCCACAAACAGTGGAATGACTCATGTCACCGTTGGCCCTTAAATCTCCCGTACAGTTGATCAATCAAGAACACTTGCAACCAACTGTAGAAATTTGATTGACAGGGAATCTTGACTATGCCAAGACTTTGTGATCATCTGCCATTCACAGCCAATCACCATCTTCTTTTCCATTTGATGGCAGTAGGAAAATAGATGACCATCTGCTCAAAACTTTCCAGTTTTCTGCCGTGTTTTCTAAATGTTTGCATTCGTTGCTTTGTCGTATAGCGGTAGAATAACTCTTCAATAAGCTATGATGCACTACACCTTATGAAGTTTTATAGCTCATGTGTGACGTGTTAGTCACTGTTTTGGAGAACAAATATCTGGCTCTTTATCTGCTAAATGCTTGTTTCTTCACCAGCTAGTTGGTAGCTTGAACTGATTTGTGCTGACCAGGTAGTGTACAGTGGGTTTAGTGTGCAGCGAAATACAGCTGCTAAAGGGAACAATGTTGATGAGAGCCCTAATAATGAATCAGACAGTTAATGTACAGTTAAATCAATACTAGGAGCTAAAAGAGCCTAAAAGCTACAAAAACGTGTATCACTGTTAATATAAAATATAGATTAGTAGAGCTTTAACATGTTCTCTTAAATTGCTAGTGTGTTTACAAAAGCAACGCCAGAGCAGTAAGATACTTACGCTGCACGCTGCTACATACTGTGGATTTGATCTAAAAAATCCAGCAATGACCCATCGGCCACTTTGTTTACAGTCCAAATACCTGCACTGTATTTCAGACTGCAAAACAAAATGTTGTCCCGTATGGTCTTTATTGGTGCACTGGTAAAGGCTACCAGTGTTAGGTGTCAATCTAATGTGTTTAAGCTGTTATGTTTCCTGCTTTCAGCAAGCAAGAATGACAAGACTGAGAACAAGACGGGAGAGCCCAAGAAACCCAAGGCTGCAGGTAACAAACTAAGAGAAAAGCTGGACAGTCACTAAATGTCATTAGAATAAAATAAAGACTAGGGTAATGGATAGAAATGTATACATGATTTTAATCGCCAGAACCTGGCTTTTGTGCTCACGCTGTACGGATCAATTAAATGCCCACCGTGGAGCTCACAACAAATGTAAGCACAGAACCCCAGCTTGGTTTTGTCAATTTCAATAAACAACAGTGTCCTCAATGATCAAAATAGAGAGAAAACCAGCTGCTATGAATGCAAAGTAAGGAGAAAAAAGGAAAATATGGAGCTCATGTGTCTGAAAGATCTTCAGTTTTATATATACAGAACAGTCACAGTCTGACTACAGTTCCTGCCACAACATGTAAAATATTACTCCAGTGATATTAAAACAGGCTCACTACAGTGTATAACAGATCTTCTGGCTATATCCATATTGGAAAATCTGGTCGCTCAACTGCTCAAACTTTAGACAGCTGACCCAAAATTCGGACATGCCAGAAATCCATGAGATTGTCTGACAGCCAGACTGTTAATCATTCAGACTGTTAATCAGGCGTTATGACCTACCTCAAACTGCACATCAAAAGAAAACCGATCTGGCCGAAATTTACCCACATTCTAAAAATGGTTTGATCAATTTGGGGTTATGGCTTAATCCATAGTGTCTGCCCAGCTTTAGGAGATAATAAATGTAGTGTAATTTTGAATTCTACATTGTACAAAATAATCACATCATGTCTGATGTGTTACATGACGCAGTGATAGACACTGACACACCAAGCTTCTCTACTTCCTTTTTGCGAGACATACTGTAGGTAGTTTACTTGTTCATGACTGATGTATGACACATATAAGCCCTGTGAACCATTATGTCTATACTTAATACTTAATTTCTGTTACTGTTTTTTCTTTTCTCTACAGCCCGTCCTCGCCCGGCCTCCACCGCCACTCCAGCTACTCCAGCTGCCTCCACTAATGGTGAAGCCAGCTCCACTCACCGCCGCCGGGTCATCACCAAGCCCCCTGTGCCCAAGCAGACCCCATTGGAGAAGAAGCCACCAGTGCCCCGTGCTCCTCGAACCCCTCGGCCCATCAACGCTCCAACACCTGATCTTAAGAACATCCGCTCCAAGATTGGATCCATTGACAACATCAAGTACCAGCCTGGTGGAGGAAAGGTAGGACAAACCAGACAGTACAAAAAGGTCTATGAATAATTCAGAACAGTGATGTACCTGTCAAGATTCCTGAAATGCTGCACAATGATTTTCTTGTATCAGCAAATGATTTGGCACTGGTTGGTTTGTAATTCAAATAGCTGCTATGTGCTCTACATCATAATAACATGTTTTACTCAGAGGGCTTCCTCTACAGACCAGGGACCTGACTGGCTGTCAGAACAAAACGCTAATCGGTCTTTCCTTGAAAAGTTAACTCGGTTTTGAATCATAACTGCAGCTGCTAGTTTTAATTCTTGTGCTGCTACCCTGCAAAGTTAAGTAAAGCAAAATTTTATAATCAAAATAATCATAAATCAAGGTTAATGACAGCAGCTGTACAGCATGATTGGCTATAATGACATATAAATAATGATATAAATGATGACAGAGAGGATTAGAGGTGTTAGAAAGAGGTGTTAACACTGGCCACAACCATGTCTGGTTCTGTGGGAGTTCTGAAATGCCTAAATTAAAACAAATCAAAGACAAAAAAGTGAAACACACATTAACTGTGTTGTACTAGACAAACTCTTTTAAAAGGACGTTTAACTTTTGTCTTCAATAACTGAATGAATTGTTTTTTTTATTGTGACATGATTTTTCCATTCTATATTGAAATCAAATCACAACACAGAACACATGTCTCACGGAAATCCAATAGCATTAGCATCCTCCATTAAACACTAGCTGGCTAAAACTAATTAGCTTAACTGGCAACGCACATCCCAGCATGTATGCTGCCCTCTGCTGTACAACACTGAAATGTAATATACTTCACATTGTTTTGTATTGATGATTGGATTTTAATTTGGCATGGAAAATACATGACATAATGAAAAACAATTCATTCAAACATTAAAGACAAATAGTTAAATACTTTCCTTTCGCAGGTGTTTTTCATTTAATTATGATAAAGTAAATTAATACATCAAAAGGAAATACATATAAAAATGTACATTACATTTCACTTTGTTTGCATTTTAACTACTCCATATCTTGCATTATCACTTTCCAAAAACTACTTTTTCACCATTTACACTAAAATTCAAGGCTGGTATTTCTGATTTAGCCACTCTGGAGAGTTCTCTCTGGAAAGGCTCCCTGTTTGGGTCTGAAATACATTTAGAACATAAGCGAGAACGAAGAGAAAAAGATGCATTTTCACATTTAGCTACCTAAGTGTGGATGTAGTCTTGACCTCCCTCCGGTACAATCCTGACAATCCTAGGACAGACTCTGCATTCCTGAGAAAGGTAGATAAAGTTGTCTCACTTGGTTGACAAAATAGCCAGATGGCTTTCCCACAAACATCAGCGAAAGAGGTTCACAACCAAATTCTAATGGCATCTAGCAGCATGGAAATGAAAAATTGATAGAACTCGTAGAAGTAATTTCACTGTTTTGCCTTTAAATCTAACAATATATTGTGTCCTGGCAGGTCCTCTGAGAATAAAGTGGCTTTTATTTCTGTAGGAAATCATTGCTGGTGTTGAGGCAGTGCTGACTGATGTGGAAATAGAGTTCATGAAGCATTGTGAATGTGATCCTTAGATCCCTATAAATCTGCAACAGTGTCTGCGTGTCTGGGGCTGATAACTAAAACCAACAGGAGATCATGTCACAGAGTCTGTAGTGAATACACTGGATTCAGTCACATTTGCAGTAGTCTCACACTCATATCTGTGCTCTGTAAGGCAGCGCACCGTGTTGCAGCTGGGGTGAGACATATTATAGGGCTGAGACTGGGATGGATGGAGAGGGGAGGACATACCCTGTTAGCAACAATGCTTAAATTAGCATTTGTAATGAGTGTAAGTGGGTGAGGGAATATAACACACACACATCCTCAGCACCTCATCTGACAAATAACACTGAGTTATTTAGAGGTCATCACCATTATGTCCTAATTGAAGAGATGGCGACTGTCTGTCTCTCGATTTGTCTTTCTGTTTCCCTATCCTGGCTTCTCTCATCCATCTACTTTTTAATTATCTTTCTTTCACTTCTTTCCATTTCCCAGCATCTCCCGATTCAGTTCAACATGCAGCATTAGCATTGTTTTTCAATTCCAAATGCTACCATGCAAACTTTGTATCTCTGCGATAAAGCATGTGTCATGGGCTGACACGGCTCAGACGCCCGGTCATGTTTGTGTCCCTTCAGTGTTTCTGACAGTGTGTCTCAGGGAAAGGTTTGTGTCGTCTCTTTGAATCACAAACATCATCTGCTCTCCCTCTGCTGTTTGATATAATGTGTATGCCTGGTTCATCCTGTTTCCATCTCTGCTGTGTTCTGTTTCATCAAACCACAGTTGTTTAGCCTCAAATTATTATTCCAATAGATATATTTCCACGTATGTTGTTCATTTACACTAAAATGTTAGTTGGTATTCTTGAATGTAGGGGTGAGGCAGGCTACTTGTTCCCCCCTGCTTCCAGTCTTTATGCTAGGCTAAGCTAATCATCCTCGAGCTCTATCTTAATATTTAGTGTACACATGAGAACGCTATTGATCTTCTCATCTAAACGTTGTGCCAAGGACGACACAAATGAACAACATAAACATTTTTTGGCAAGATGCAGTTGATTAGCGCACTTCAGAGGTGCTGGTACGTATATTTATTTATATTTTAACATTGGAGCTGGGTGTGTTTACAATCTAAATGCTAAGCTAAGCTAAGCTAAGAGACCATCTCTTCTAGCTTCAGACAAAACTCTTGGCAAGAAGGAGTGTTTTCCAAACTGTTGAATTAGTTTTAAATATTTATGTACAACTACTTTCATATTTTTTGCTTTGCTTATACTGTTTACTTTTGGGAGCATTGTCCTTTCTGGCCATATCTTTCCACATGTTTATGTTTTTCATGTTTGTCTCTTCATATTCAAATTTGCGTTCTTCTGGAGCTGCTTTATTTGAATCTATTCTGCTTTTATATGTTGATGTAAAGGTTTGTTAGAGGTGCAGATGTAAGATATACCTTTCTTTGCTCTAAAATAGGTGCATTTCTATCTCCTTTACTTTAAAATCTTTCCAGCACATCTGTCCATACTCCATTAACCTTCCTTTGCCTGGTCACTCTATAGAGCAGGCTAACATTTAGAAGTAGCTGGCTGGGTGAACAGTATTTGCAAACCATTTAAGATCTGTCATACGCAGCACAGACGCCATCACCTCCTTATTTATCCAAGCAAACAGCATCCATGCTCCTTTTTTTAGCAACACCCTGTTTCATATTCACAGTGATTCTTCACTTGCTCAACCTGTATCATTTGGATATGGCCAATTAAAGTTGGATCAGAGTAGAGAAGGAGCTGTAGTTACCCCTCCAAATGGCTCTGTGAAACTGGCATAACCTCATATTTCCTGAGCACAACAAAAGAGCAGTCGGCGGAGTAATGTTGCAGAGTCTCTGGCTGTCGGCATCAAACTGTAATTTGTGGGCACTATTCACTCTTTCAGGCAGACGCGCTGTGTTTTGGAGTCGCAGGTCTGTTCCTGCTGTGTCATCTCCCTTCCCATCTCAAAAACAGGCTCCCACTCTTTTTGTCAGTCTGTTAGAGTCAAGCCACTTTACACACGCATCACAATAAGTGGCACTGACTCATTCAGTCTCTAGCGGTATGAATATTGGTTTGTCTATTATGTATTTTAATATGTTTCATCCAACAGGAGCTAATATTGGTCTAATAACCTTTCCATCCTCAGTATTTAGGAAATGGACTGGTGTTGTTTGTCTGAACAATAGCACATAATCTTGTTTTCTGGTTCTTGTTGTAATTGCTCTTACACTCTTTTTCATCCTGATATTTGATTGGCCCTTGTCACTAACTCTGTAACAAACTGTATTTCATTGGGCCTAATCTACTGTAATTCATTATCATGTTCTGGAAAATGCTCCATCTGCTCCAACTTACTGCCATGTGACTGGTTGCCATACATCTAATATAGTACATTGGATTTACAGTTCTACAACGTACTAAATACACATACATCTGTTTATTATCATCCCATTTGATTAGCCCATAATTGCTTTGATCGTACATTTAATTGGTACTACTGCTATCACATTTATTTCGTGAATTTGAAAGTTCAGTTGGCTTCCTCTTGATCTGTGCTGTTATTTTACATACCACCTTATGTTTCCCTTTTGATTGGCTGCACTGACCCAGACACTCATCTGATTGGCACAGCTACTAACCCACGCATTCAGCCCCCTTCCATTTAATCAATTCGCTGTGTCCCCACCCCCTCCACCTGCTCTTCCACCCTGTTGTGTTGTGGCGTGTGGTTGGTTGGAGGTTGTATTGATCAGGGGGTGCTTGTCTCCCCAGGTCTCCTCCACCCAGAACAACAAGGCATCAGACCCCTCCACCCCTGCCGCCAAGGCCAGAGTGAGTCCCTGCCATCTACACCCTCACACACGAGTACATCTTCTCGCCTTGTCTCTGCATTCACCACAAACTCCAACCATTCTACATCCACCCAGGACACACCTCACCCTTGCTGTTTATACTGTAGATGTTAACACTACACTACTGTGTGTTTACTCCATTTTTATCTTGTGATAAAAACATTAAAATGTTAATCTGGTACATGTTTTTATAACAGTAGCAGGAAATAAAGGTGAATTTTCATAACACCTTAACACTGACACATGCATTGAGCTTACTTTCCAAAGGACTCTATAATGAGGGCTGATGACCTATTTTGCACTACTCCTTAGTCCTCAAACTAAAATTGATTTAAGCCATTTGTTTCTTTGCTGTCCTCTGCTTGACTGTCAATTTACATAAATTTTTATAGACTACTTCCAGTGATGTCACTGGCACACAGAAATGGCCTCTAGATCCCTTTTGCATTACTCTACGTGCTCTTGTCCACACTACTGAACCCCCCCCTCCTCCCCACAGTCAAGTCATGAGTGGTATCACACATGTTAAAAATTGAAACATTGTGGTTTGCAGTCTCACTGGCTGCATTTGGGTTTGTGGCTTGTTGGTCTTTTGCTTCCATGAAGCCAAGCGCATTTCTTTTAGCTCCTTCTAAAACACACCATTGACAAAGGAAGTTGCCACACTGTGGGACTTGGGAGCAAAAAAGCACTTGTCATTTGCGAGTTGCAGGTTTGTCAACTGCATCCGGTACAGTGCATTGCTAAGGTGACAGTCCTGCAGCATGTCCACATCAATGGTTACATACAGTGTAAACACAGCTGCAGGACACATGTGCACAAGGCACAAAAGTCATCATGAGCAGGACTGGCCACTGCAATGATGGTTTGTATTTGGCTGGAAACTTTCAATCTTGCGGCATCCTATGAAATAAGGTCACCTTTCTCTGGTTTAGTTTCACTTGGGCTTCACTTAGTTCCTTTTCTTCAGTGGCTAGGATTACAAGCACTTCTCACAGAAATGAAGGACACATGATGAAACAAGCTTGCTGCTACAACAGGTGCACTAAAGTCAAATAGGATGGGTACAATAAGAAAAAGGCTAGTGCTCTTTGTTTGTGTGTGCGTGTGAGTGTGCTCACGCGTTCAGAGTATGTGTGCTAACTGCTCAGTGAGTCATCCTTTGTTGGTGCCACCTGCGTCATCATGCCATTTTCATCCTGGAGAAAGAGACTAAGACAGAGACGGAGAGACTGGAGGAAGGAGTCTTATGTCTGCTGCCGGGCTTTTTACAATACAACAACAGAGGCAATGAAGCTGATATCACGTAAGTCCTTCCCATCACATCGGTGATGGGAAGGACTGTGTGTGTGTGTGTGTGTGTGTGTGTGTGTGTGTGTGTGTGTGTGTGTGTGTGTGTGTGGGAGGGGGGCTGTTTGATTCCTCAGAGGTCGAAAAACAACAACTAACCAGTGCATAACAAAACGCATACATCAAGTTCCTTAGAAAATGAGTAGTTCAAATAGAAATTAGGGGAAGAGAATATATATTTCTATATATATATATGTAAATATATACTGGAAAATACAGTAGTGTTTTGACTACTTTCTCAAAGGAAGTAAAACCTAAGGCTGATGGGACACAGTAGTGCTGGCAGTGTATAGTGTTGAATATCTCAGAGAGGAATAGGGGAAAGAAGGTGTGAGCTTCCGTCTTGTTGTTAGTCTGCCTAAAGTTTTATTTCTGCAAGAAAACTGATGAACTGGAAGCTTACACCTATTAACATTGCTTCTTGTGACAAGGCTGAGATGTGGACTTGGATCTGGATACAGATATTCAGCTTTCTGGTTCATGCTTCACAGACACAATTCACATTTATGTCCAGTGCAACGGTGCTGCTGAACTGCAAGTCATTTAAATCCCATCTCTTCTCTTCATTTGTACTTCTTGTATTTATTGTATTTGTGGTGCCTCTTTTAAGCCGAAGATGACTTCATTTATTTATTAACTCATTCATTTATGTTGTGATGTGTTAATGCTTTCCCTTGGTTTCCTGACTCTTTTGGTGTCTTTGTGATATAACCCTTGCTGCGAAATGATTTACCCTTCTTGGAGACAAAGGTCAAAATATCAAATAGATGGCATTCAACACATGCCACATGAATGATCTTGGTCATCACTTAACTTTTAGTTTGACCAAACTCTCCAAACATTGAATTTTTGGAAGAGAAAATCCAGACATCCTGGCCAGCCCCACTGTGCAACATGTACTCAGATTTAGTCATTTTTTGTAGAACTGTGAGACTGGCTGCAGGGCAAAACAACAGACTGATCAAATGAAAAACCTAAAAGGAACATGTTTTGTCTTTCATACTGCTGTATTAGTTGCTTGCAGTTGCTTCTTTGCTTAGAACAGCATGTGTTAACACAAAATCACTGACTGTCCTGTGTAATATTGTGTTGCATGTGCTCTCTCTCTCTCCTCTTCCAGTGTTTGTCTTGTGCTTGATCAGTTTGGTTAATGCTGTTTATGGAAGCGCTCTGTTGTTATTCAGTCAGTATCCTCATCTTTTTGTACTTCACACTGATTTTTGTAAGAATTCACAAACTTTTACTTTCAGAATCTGTTCGATTAGCTGCAGCATCATTTTGAATCGCAATGTTTTTTTTGCATAATATCCCAAAACGTTTTTTACAGTGCCATGTTTTGACTAAGTTATCACATAATGCAGAAAACCACATAACCCATGTATAGGAGGAACCTTTTGAATGACAGAATCTCTTCCATACTTAGAGCAAGGCTACTCTTTTTCCTGTTAACTTAAGCTACCAGCTGATCTGCTCTTCTCTGCTGCTCTTGTCTGTCTGCCTGTCATACCTTTCTTTTTTTTTCTTCCTTTCTTCTTTCTTTTCCCTCCCTATCTCCTCACTCCCTCGCTTGTCTGTGTGTCTGCCTGCCTTTAGGTTCAGATAGTGCACAAAAAGCTGGACTTCAGCCATGTCACGTCTCGCTGTGGCTCCAAGGACAATATCAAACATGTCCCTGGAGGTGGCAATGTAAGTACTGCTGGAGCTGGATGCAAACTCTGGTTAGGGTGGATGCATATCATTGTTATGCTAATTTAGCCTCATTCTGGCTGTCACGCTCAAAATCGTGATCAATTGGGAGTCTCTTCTTTATCCCAGTCACAAAGAGATTTCTCACAAATGGATAAGAGAGGAATCTGGATATATATTATACCTCTTACACCTGATTGGGCTGTATGTACACTGAAACGGACATAGTTCTTAAGCCTTCATCACAGTGATACAGTATGACCTTGACTTGACTGTGAAAACAGGCTAAATCAAACCACCATGCTACACACTGTACCCTTGTTTAAGCAATCATGAGATGATCTGATACTTATTGGAAAAAAATTAAATTAGTCTGACTTAGAATCATTATGCTGTATCTATAAATCTTGATCAAAGTGCTGTACACAGATTTAGAAAATCGAATTTGAGTGTTTTCTGTAATGAGAATCCATCAGAGCTGGAAGCAATTGGAGTTCAGCAACAAAAATAGAGAAAGCCAGTTTTCAAATATCAAACATTTACATAAAAGGGCTATCATTTACAAAAAGTTAAATGCACTGTGATTAGCACATCTATGGCTCCCTCTGTTTGCATTCTGGATTGATTTCACTTAAAGTGAAGTGACCGCAGGTCCTTCAGCCCACCCTTCCAGATGTTGTTCCCATCTGCTCCAAACACCTGCTGCACTATCGTATCCCATCTCTGGGCTGCTCTCACAATCACCACTTTGCTGTCTCAGATCAATTAAATGGAAGGTATTGTGGAATTGGCTATTCTCCAGGTAGTGGCATCAAATAAAGCTATGGGCTGGACCAATCATACATACCACAATATCAGCAACTGTTCAGATTTGTGGACCCTGAAATATGCCTTTTGGGTCACTGCATCAATTAAACCATAGTCATGACAATGCCGTTAAGCTTCTAGAAGTCAGAAATCCAAAACTTGGAATGTGGGTTGCAGGGATCAATATTTTTCATATCATGAAAATTACTTATTGATATGGCATGATTTTATGAAAGGCATTCCTCTGTCAATCTAATTTCATCATGTAATTATGTTTTATCAAGCTGCAAAATAAAAAGTCGCATTTCCCATGATTGGTCCCACCAAATACCTCTCAACCACTGTACTATTATTGTTATTTGGATATTTATTTCAAACATTACCTTATCTTGTCCATTTTTTTGCCTGCCTTAATTACATTAGGTGTTCTGTACTTTTTATGTATTGCTGTTTTACATGTAAATGTAAAACAACAGATGTACAACATATGTAAAAGTATGTTCCAAAGCATGTTCCACGTACAAACCAATAGAATCCTGTAAGGTATTAATACTACAGTACAAGTACACACCTCTCTCCCTCTCCCTCTCCCTCTCACCTCACACCAGACAATGTACTGTAGCAAAGTTGCACTGATATAAAAAAATCAACTGAAGTTACTGGTGTGTTTCTTCAGTCTAAAACACACATAATGAATATGTAAATAAGAAAGCTGTTAAGAATGAAAACATATTTATGTCATGAAATCAGGTCACTAATATGTTAACTTGTCAAGCAGCCTATAATGAGGGAGAGCTCTAATGTCAATCAGGCAATCAGTACTAATCAAATTCCAAAACGTTTAACAGCAGTGTTTCACACTGAATGTTAGTCCTCTTGTTTGCCATCAAATATGTAAGTATGATTGATCTTATCACACACTGTCAGGCAGGTCACCTGGTCTTAAACTCCATCAGTGCCAGCTGCCGTCAGACTAATAAAGATTACTCCTTGTGATCCTGAGAACACACTCTCACGATGACAATTTAATAACTTCCTTTTCCCATCCTCCAATTATAGCCTGTCCTGATTTATCTGCATGAATCGAGGATCATTTACCAAAACAAGAAGCCACCTTCAGTAACAATGAAGCATGGGTAGTCCAGCATTTGCTGTGATGTATCCCACATACTCCATTTTATTGTACCAAATGTCATCCTGTCTGTAAATGCACCAGGTGCATGATAATGGATGACAGTGATTGTCTGAAGTGGATAGAGTGTACGCTGAAGTAAAGATGCATTGTGCTGGATGTGGCATCTTTATGAGTTATAAAGAGGCTATATTATCATCTCTCCTCTCTCCCAGGTGCAGATCCTGAATAAAAAGGTTGATGTGAGCAAGGTGACGTCCAAATGTGGCTCCAAGGACAACATCAAACATAAGCCAGGTCAGTCTTAAAGTGTATTTTCCTCCATTTTCCTCCCTTTAAACTCTATTTTGTTCCATGCTGGTCTCATTCTAACCTTCTCCTTTTTACCTCAGGTGGAGGTGATGTGAAGATTGAGTCCCATAAGCTAAACATCAAAGCTAAGTCTAAGGTTGGATCCATGGACAATGTGGGGCCAGGCAACGGACAGACCAATGGACACAAGGTCAAACTTTAACACATTAATTTTATAGGTTAATAGACAGTTAACTTCTCTGGCTCTGCTGAGTCATTGTGCTTTTACTGGCTGACACCACTAGATGGTGTGGTAGCAAGAGACAGTACACTATTTAAAAAAACAAACTGTTCTTTGTGTGTGTGTGTGTGTGTGTGTGTGTGTCTGTCTGTCTGTCTGTCTGTCTGTCTGTCTGTCTGTCTGTCTGTGTGTGTGTGTGTGTGTGTGTGTGTGTGTGTGTGTGTGTGTGTGGACGTGTATTACTATGCTGTGGAGACATACATCTGTTTGCACAGTTACACACACTGTGGGGACTTGCCTTCCTTATGGGGACTAAAGGCAAATGATTAAATTTTTAGAGTGAAGACTTTGGTAAAGGTTAGGGGACAGGTGACTCTTCAGGAAATGAATATAAGTCAAAGTAATGTCCTCTAAAGTGATGAAAACATGACTGTGTATGTGTGTGTGTGTCCCTGCCCTTGGTGTCTATATTTGGCTACAGGAGGAGAAAACAGAGGAAAAGACATCTTCACCTCCAAGTGGTGCTCCGACAGGACCAGCAGGTGTCGCTAAGGCTAAGGAGAATGGGGTGAAGGAGCCCCCACCTACTCCTTTTGGGGGAGACGGACTGAGGGAGCCTCTTAGCACAGACAAACGCATCACAGAGACAAGTGGGTAAACACAGACACAAAAACATGCTCATCTGTGATCGTAGCCAACAGACCACTTGCTCAGCCCTGTCCCCTTTACTTACTGTTGCTGCACATGTCAAGCTTTCCATTTTTACACAGCACATATGCAGTTCACAATGATGACAGTGGAAGATTGTCCACTCAAACCTCTTAGTAATTTTTGAAACAATGGGTCTTTGATTTCATACAGGAGTAAACAAAAGCAAGCTTCTTACTTAAATCAGACAATCGAATGTGGATTTGGTCAGCTGAAATGACAACTGGTGCTGGCAGATTTTTTTCACTGTACTGAGCTAGTTTAAGCTAATGCTAAGACTAAATCTCCTTCAGTTGGTTGAAAACTCAGTCTCCAGCCTTTTAATGTTTCCAGCTAACTTGTTTTTAAACAAGCCTGTAAAAGGTTCTCCAATATGGATGTGTATTCAGCATCCTGACCAGCTTATGATCTATTTATAAGACATGGAAATAAAGGAGCAGCATTGCTCGTGTATTGTATGACAGCACTAGCTAGCCCAATAAAATCATATTGAAATGTTTTAATACAGCCCTTGGTTGATTGATTTTGAAAACTCAATATAGAAACATACTTGGACAAGCAACGCAGAGAATAGATTAGCTTTATTACTTGTAATGAGGAATAATCATTGAGTTACACGTAATGCTTGACTGGAGTTGCTGGAGTGTGAACCTCCCCAAAGACTAGGACAGAGCTACCATGTTTCTATAAACCAGTGGTTCTCTCACTGTGTAGCAGGCCCCTCTGGGAGCGCATACAGCCACTGTAGGGGGGGGCATGGATGACCTGGGGAAATATGGAATGCAACAAAGTTGAATGAATATGATTTATGTAGGGAAAATAGACAGACAACAGTTTGGTGATGCTATCATGCTGATCTTTATTTCACTAAAATTCGAACTGTGTAGAAATCCAGAGCCTGACATGCCTAGTTACAGTTGCTAAGCTATGATTGCACAATTGTTTCAGGGGTTTTGCAAATGGTCAATTACAGAGACAATTGACAATAAATACGTAGAGACTGTGTGTGTGCATGCATGCGTGTGTATGTCTGCTCTCTGCTGTGTGTCTGATGTTGTGGGGTGGTAAAAATAGCTGATGCCTTGCTACAAAATAAAATTATGAAGAGACCTACAGAGTAAAGACTGGCCAGTCTTAGTGACTAAATTCATCTCTGGCACTGCAGCTGGCGTCAACACTCCCTGAGTTCAGAGGGACAACAGGCTTCTGCCACCCGATGCAGTTGCCAAACTGGGCTTAATTGATGGATGGCTGTGGCGCTAATACAATAAAAAACAGGAATGTTTTATAATTTGGCCCATAATTCATATGAACCAGCCCCAGACAGTAACAGCCCATTAGCCAAAGACCATCTGGTAAAATTTAAACTCTCAAAGTCTCTACCCCTGTCTCAGCATCACTTTTCTCTCTTTTTCTCACCTTCTTTTCTCTTTTTCTGTTGGTAACTTTCTCTTTTCTTAATCCTGTTTATTCCCCTCCACAGATTGAGTCCCAGTGACCTGCAGAATTTGGTGGGACACGCATGGCGCTCGCCAACCTGCCAATCAACCAACCAACCAACCTACCACGGCGCAGTCACTTCCCTCTGGCCCCGCCCTTCATCTTGCCCACCGCAGCACCGAACTGACCGATCGCCTCTCAGTGTTTCTCTGGGGTCCGCCTGCCAGCTTCCTGCTACCAACCCTGACCTTTGACCTCTCAATGCCCTCGGGTTGACCTTTGGCCCTGCCTACCACAGAGAAGAGCACTTGCTGTTTGTCTGTGTTTCTCTGTGTGGGTTCCACCAGCTCCTCAACTGATAAAATTCCCTTGTAAGCACTGATTTAGAGGACTTACACCTCAAACCCCAAATTTAACAACCCCAACGCAATAAATCCACTATAGTAGTCAATGCTGTATGGACGTGTACTGAGCATAGCCACTTTTTTCATAGAATATTTCCACACCTGAGTCTAATTGCTGTTTTAACACTTGTCCTCATAGCGCAAACACCCCACCTCAGAACACCATTTCTTAGGCTAATCTATGGTCCCTTTTACAGGCCCTCACAATTCAAAACCACTTTGACCTTCCAACCTTCTTAGGAGACCTATGAAGGCTACTATTTGCTCTACCTCCATCCCCAGTCCTTGTCCACTTAGCCCCAGACCACAGTAACCAGCTGAGGGCCTGCTACTGGCGAGCAGCAGGGCAAATACTGTCAAGTCTGCTTTAATCAACACATTCCAGCCCCCCAGCCAGCCAGCAATTATTTCCAGATCTACAGAATCTACAGTACTGCACGTCATCTCATTATACGTAATTCTATAGCTCACTCATCAAACAGTATCTCCCATTACATCTCTTGGTATCATTGCACCAGTTTGTCTCCCCAACTATATTACAATAATGCTTCTTTATCTCTGGACTATTGATGTCATGATGCTCACAATTTGTAGTGATCGGTGCAGAGGACAAAGGCTTATGTACAGTAGAGTGGATACAGTTGGAGAAGTTTGTAAATAGCTCTCAAGAATGGAAATAGATCTAAAGATAGAGTTCAAAATCAGTGCAGAAAGCCAGCGCAGAAGCAGACGTCAGACAATTCCTGTGTCTGTTTCAAGAAAAGATGCATTCACTGACAATACTTACTGTAAAATTTAGAGGCTACAACAAAGCAGATGACTTTTACTACAATTCTAAAGATTTAATAATGTGATTAGTGCATGATAATCATCAAGAGAGGTGGGTGTAAAGTGTTGGTGGAGCTCTGTCGCTTCTCTGGGTAGTCTTGGCTCGAAAAGGATTTGGCCCTGAATAAATTTTGATCTTGAAGCCAAGTATATTTTAAGTATATTTTAAGATTACAGTTTTTGACCTTGAAAGAGTCAATGCAAATTTGGGATGAAGGAGTGGTCTTGAACAGGTGTATTTAAAAATTTCTGATTACTGTTAAACCCTCAACTGCTTGCTGCACCTTTTCATGAAAACACTAATGCACAGTATACCATATCTAGCACTTTTCTAATTGTGGACAGTGTCAACCACAATGTCACAAGCTGCTGTGTAAAGATTTAAAATCAATTTATTACAATGGAATCACCATGGTCAGTGATTTCACTCCTGCAGGCAAAGGAAAACTGTGCCAGTGTTTTGCATCAAGTTCAAGTTAGTGAACCTTGACACATTAATTTGCACCAACAGCAGGTCGTCTTAACTGTGCTGTCCTTTGAGGAATCGGAGAGCTGAGAGAGGAAGCTATTGTAACTTCTTAGCTGTGTTACACCAGGCACACTTCTTTACCCACCTCTGTTGGAGTATAAGCTACTCCAAATAAGAGAAATGGTTTGCAGACAGTTATGAGATGTGAGTCCTTGCACAAATATATCTCTGAAGAAACTGTGTGAATATATTCTGCAATTAGCAACTGTGCTAAAACTCGCTAACTGTCAATTGGCATGCTTGCTAGCTTGGAGAGGTTTTTTTGATTTCTTCAATAAGTGAATGAAATAATGTACAGTCCCAAGAGCAAAATGCCAGGGGAGAGTGAACAGCACAGTAGAAAGAAAACAGAAAAATGTCAGAGAGCTTGTTCAGGTCTTAGTGGTTAGCTACAGTAGTTTACCAACTAATCCCTACGTCAACTCAGCTACTAGAACCACATGTTTTGGGAAGACGTATGGATGAATTTCACCTGGATTCTGGATTGACTGGGCCTTAATTCACTAGAACTCTGTATTCTTTATTTTTCATTTACATCCTCATTAGCTTCCACAAAGTGGTCTGTGGTCTTCCTGCAACACAATAGCTTGGATATTTGTCAATACATCAGGTTATACACAGGTCTGTAGAGTACATTACCCGCCTCTGGGGATATTGAGCGTGATAGCACTACTTGATGATACTAAACGGTTCACATTCTGCTCATGAAGCTGAACCTGTATCACATGGTCTCAGCACAAGTTCACAAACTACTATGGATGTTTCAGCACTGCAGCCCCTTTCAGTTTGGGTTGATGAAAGTATAAAAATGACAAAAAAAAAAAAAAAAAGCACCTTAAGCAACACACCTATTTCAGTGTAAGACTTACAAACCCTTGACCTTTATTACTGAATATGTCAGATCCTTTGTACTGCGTAAAGTCTGGGGCCACTAAACCCTTTAGTCTTAATCTTGTCAGTAAGACTATTTCTATCACAGCACATGCAACCCTGTTCTCCTGCACCATAACTCTTTGGTTCCAACACTCTCTTCTCGCTTGATCCCAAATCTCCCATGTATCTCACAGTGCCACTCATGCACCTGTAGACTCTGCTGTGAGGGACCCCAATAATCTTCCTGAGCTGTGTCCAGCATTTACATTTCACATGTGGCTATTAGAGAGAGACAGACAGATAGCGCCTTCCTTCTCTTGTGCATGTGGCACTTCCTGGTCATGTGGTTCACCCCAGTGGAGAGGGGTGGGGCAACAGAGCTGCACCCTCTTTTAAGTCCTCCCACTAGCCAGTGCGTCTTAGAATCCTCTCTGTGAGACCTGCTAACTTACTTCACACACAATCACACTTACACATGAGCACAGATATATATATATAGGAAAGCACACACATGCTTGTTGGTGTGCATGCACACATACACACACAAACAGAAATCAGCACATATACACACATACAGTATGATACACACAAACACAAATCAGCACCCTAAAATAAAAATGGTATGCTGTTCATAGAAGCGTTTCTCTGTTCTAGAATGAAACCAACTCTTTATTGTGTTTTGGTGGTCTATGCTGATATTGTTAAAGCAACGATGAGCTGTGTTGGTGTGTTGTTCCTATCATAGTCATTGTCGGACATTTTCATCATAGGCTCGCCTTATCTTGCCTCTTTCTCGTCTATTTCCTCTACCTGCGTTTCACTCTAACTCTCTGACAGCAATATAGTAATCTTAGTTGGGAACGCCTTCTGTTAAGCTTGCATACACACGATGTACAGACAGAGAGAGATGGACAGAGACAGAGAACAACCACAGAGGTTAACAGGTAGTTTAGAGAGGAAGTTGCAGGAAGAACTGTCAATTAAAGGGAATAATGTTACATTCATGGCATGTCTGAAGTTTGCATTTTCTTTGCAACTTTTTAGTGATTTCCTGATTTATTTACTAGAGACTGTCTAAACTAAGAACTACTACCAAGCCGCTTGAGGTGACTAATGCACAGGAGCAGATAATCAAGTTTCTAGTTATGTAGTTTCTTTGGCTTGTGTTTTACTCAACATCTGTAGTGTAAATAGAAGGAAGTGGAAGTTTCACATTTTTGTTCAATTTCTTCTTCTTTTATTTGTATTGGACAAAACTGGATATACCAAAAATATTCAAATTCAAAAACAACTTCTCAACATTATTTTAAATCTTATTTTACTACACTGGACAGCAGGAATTGTCCAGCTCCAAAATACCATGAATGCAGCAGTATTTCAGCAAGGCAAAACCAAGAGTGACCTGCAAATACTGTAGTTGGGATCATCTAGTGGTGCTTGAAGTTGTCTTTCAAGTGAAAAAATCTGTACTTCATATCTGTCATAGTACATTCAGTGGCTGAAGAGAAATAAGTTGTAGGGAACATTGTTCTTGCTCAGTTTCCACAAATTGTTAAATGTCTTAAATGGTCTAGGGTGGAGAAAAAGGTAACTGGTTTTTTCAGCCTGTTTGTATAATTTTAGGAAATCACCTAAATTTAGTTTTGGCATTTTAGATTTTATTAAAACAACACTGTGATGTGATTTGATTTACAAACGAAAAGCATTGTTATGTGTCACACCAGTAAAATGAGTAGAAGCTGCCATCTTAATAGAGAAGGCCCTGTCTACTCGCTGTAATTCTATGCATTGTGCATTAAAGGCTGGGTTGGTCTCCACTGAAACTATGAAGGATTAGTGACGTGTTTGTGGGGTGTTGCCGTAGTTGTCAGATGTGTGAAGTGTTACTACTCCATCCATCCTGTAGAGAGCGCTCCTTAGCCTCTGGAACACTGATAGTCTGGCTCTGAGACATAACAAAGGCTGACTGAGAAACCTTACATCACCAGAAGCTTCAGTAGAGTTACATACTGTTTGCATTTAAACTAGCTTTGATGGCCTCACTATATTATTGTGTCTGGAATACTGAATACTATCGAAATTATATTAATTATGTACAGTTCCCCTTTAAACTCTAAAGTCTTGTGCACTTTGAACACAGTCTTGTTCATTTATTGATGCACTGAAGTGATATAAAAGTTGCTTTACTGTATATTGGTAAAACATTGTCAACTGTGTACTGTACATGTGTGCTTTTGGGAGCAAAACAGTCTTGGTAGTTAGATAAAGTTATGATAATCAAAGAGCAAGTGATCAAATAGTCAACGATAAAGACTAGACAACTAAAAGCAACATATGAGCATATTTAATATTGTACTGTTCCCTCCAGATCATTCCCATGAGTTGCCTAAAAGCAAAACATGATACATGACATATGTGTGGATCATACTGTATGTGAAAACGATAATGTGAATCTTTCTTCGGGAATAGAAGAACAAAGAGATGAAAGCACTTTGACAGATGTAGACAGTGGTTTGTGTATATAAAATAAGAACAAGTCGTAGTTAATGTGTGTCGGAAGCTCAGTGTAAGAGTATGTTACCATATGACGGGATGACCGGATGTGTATCATGGATGACACATCTGTACCCCTTTATCTTGGTCTGCTTAAAGGATTTTAGTAGAACTTTGGTCATCAGTGTTGTACTATTGGCTATGATGGTTTAACACTCAACTCTCCAGTCTGCCCTCATGTTGTTCCTGTCAACATTCACTGGTTATTACTGTCTGACCAAGCTACAAAGTCACATTTCCCACGTGGGCAAGTTTCTATTTATGGTCAGTCAAAGGACCATATTGAACTTATTTGATATGTTTTGAGAGGACTAGCATCAAAACTTCTTCTGGTAGAATGTTGTCATGAATGAATTTCACTCCTTTAGCATACAGTATGTTCAATTATTGTATGTGATTTTCATTATCCTGAAAGAGTGACAATGAGGATTTGTAGCAGTTCCAATGCTGCATCGGTTAAATGCAGTCAGTTAATTTTAATGAGAAGCATCCAAACTTTTGAGGTTTATTATGAGACCTGTAAAACAGACTGAAGTCAGACATAAGATGATGCACTTTGCATGGAAAATATTCTGAAAAATTAAAGGCATTGCTTGTTTTGTTTACAGTGGAAGTCAGTGATGTTAGCCAGACACCTACCAAGTTTTTGAAAGGGATGTTGCTAATGATTTATGTATCTACAGGCCATGAAATAAAGTCCAGTTAAGGATTGCATTTTGTATAACTAATTATGTGTGATTTAAGTGAAGTCACTGTGAAATTAAGTTTAAAAAAAAATTGACTTATGTTATGGATCATTACATGGTTTGTCCACCGGAAAGTTTAGTTTCAACTCTAAAATGTCCCGCTATTAACCAAATTTAAGGGATTCTTATGAAAATTACATGTTTGCTTTTAGTACTCAGTACTACTACTACTACTACTACTACTACTACTAGTAACCAGTATGGTTATTTGTGTTATTGTGTTATTGTGTTAATGTTGCAGCTTTGCAGCTTGGACAAAAGGTAATAACCAGATTCACTCTGATGTCCTGATGACAACTGTTTAAGTCCCAAGTTATAGCGCTTGAATACCACCCTTCCACTAGTATCTCACACTGTCCCTTGTATATAGTTTCCACCATGTTTTTATCACTCCGTAAGTAACTCAAGTAAATTGAAATCAAACGAAAAAGACAAAAAAATCATACTTCTTAACAGGGTGTTGTGGATGTTGACAGATGAGCACTCACGTTCATAAACCTGTTGCTGTTAAGGTTAATAATGGTATTATTATAAGATTGAAAGCGTAAGAAAGGAAAAGTGTACTTTTTCCTTTTTCAGAGTCTGCCTTTTTTTCCTCCAAGAAAAGGGCTGCTGAAGAATGTTTTTAAAATGTATTAAAGATGCAAGAATATGAGTACATGTATGAGGTTTGTCTCTGTTCTGTTTTGGAAGATAGATCAAATATGGAAACACTATTTACCGGATTCAAATTGACGGGCAGGAAGGGAGGCAGTGTGTGTCGTTTTTGGTATGGTCAGATATTTAACATAAGCATTACAGAAAGAAAACTTCGAGTCACAGAAAACAAAATAACACATGATAGAATTAGTTGGCGAAATTCAGTTCATTATAAGAGAATAAATCAATCTGATTGGTTTCCACTTTGGTGTGAAATGCACTACTGTACATGTGACACCTGACACACACTGGTCAGCCCTTTCTCCCGCCTTCTGCCACCCCCCTGTTAGACTAACCAGACTTAGTCTTTTGGCATGTGGTAGACAGTAATGTTCTGTATTAGACGGCTCCTATATAGACACCTTGACATACCTACCAACACGGGACTGAATTAAGGGAAGTCTTGGACCAAATTCTCTTCTCAGTGTCAATAACAAAGGCTGAGAATAATAGAACATTTTGGACCAATTTGCACTATTAAAAAATCAGTGAATGTTGAGCTCAAACATACAGTAAGTTTGAACTAAAACTGTCCTAAGAGAGACAGCTAATTGCCTGAAATGTAACAGGGGAAAAAAGGGTAAATCCAGAATAAAAGGGAGTGTTGGTAGATATGCACCTGGAGTCCCTAGCTGTGTCTCCCACCTACAGAGGCTTGTCAGCATCACAGCACTGAAAAGTAACATTCTCTACTTGTGTTCTTTACCACATATACAGCAGCTATCAGATAGCAGTCCAGTAAAACCAATATTCCAACTATTTGTTTTTATTTATCAAAGAGAGCACATTGAATTAGGAAACTGAACTGCTTTGTACACAATAAATATTGTATTGATTTTATTTATTAGACAGGCTTTGTTTATAGGATTCACTTCCATTGGTCAACCTTATTGCACTTTGGCTACATATCTAAATCTGTCATTACGAATTAAGAGGAAACATGCAAAAAGAATCTACTTTTCAGTGCTGTGGAGTGGACCCACTGTAGTGTGCTGTGTTATTCTGTAGGGCACAACACCATAGCAAGAGCATGCAGAAGACAACAAACAAACTGCTGGTTATTAGGGGCATCTGTCCTATTAGATAGAGCTCATCTCCCCCCTTCAATTCTGAATATTTGGTATGAAAGAGATGTTCATTGTGATTAATTGTTAACCAGTGATGTGAATATTAATCATGAAATAAAAAGATGAGCAAAATACCAGGCAGTGTCACGGTTGTCATTTCTTCTACATTTATTTAAATGATACACATTTACTTAGGCAGTGGAGTGTATTTTTACATAATGAACAACAACAATAAAATGCATATGTTGACGATTAAACACTCATGGCTCCAAAAAGGAGACATTTCAAAATTTCTTCCTCATTCCTTCATACACCCATATGTCACAAACCTGATATGTTAGTTCAGGAATTTGCTGCTTTCTTTGTGTTCATACATAAGCAATTCAGTGTCTCATTTGGATATTTTTTCTATGAAGACTCACCAAACCATCCAGCATATGCATGTGTTGCACTACCACCGTTTAGTGGACAGGACATGAATTAGTTTATTCAATGAAATTAAATTGTGCTGTGTGAGTGTCAGTGAGTGTTTAACCTTGTTTAGTTCTCAAACATTCAGTGTAAAATAATGAGTTTTTGCAACTCGCAACTGGTTGTAAAAATAGAGAAAAGTTCAGTAAAGTACAGAAGGATTAGAATCAAAATATACTGAAAGCACCAAAATTAAAAGTACAGATTTCAGAATCATGTTTATTATATTATTGGATTATAATCATTGATAGATTATTATGTAAATCACTTTAATGTTGCACCTGGTAAAGGTGGGGCTAATATTAGTCACTAGTCTTTACATGATTAAAATTGTACTGCTAGTTGGTTAACTTCATGATAACACATCACATTTCGATGGAAAGACATGATATGATGCACACGGACAGTCTGGTTGCCAGTTCGTGGACACCATGACTGAGGACATCTTGACGTGCAGTGGCTCCCCTGGCGGACAGGAAGGAACTACAGGTATGAAAAGCCGACGACAGTATACAAAATGGAGTTGGTCTCTCCACACATACACGTTTCCTCAAAATTATGCTCAGCTGTATGTAGAATACTTGAGTAAATTGTGCTTCTTACTTATTTACTTTCCAAAACTCTGGAGTTGTATAGTAGGCAAATATATTCAACATATCGGTGTATGCTAACTAGCTAGTTGTTAGCTAGCTAGCAGGCAAAGTACTGGATAAGGTACAGTAACTGTCATTGACGTCTTTATTCAACGATAACGTTTTGCCATAAAATACTGAGAGGCAGCTTGTATTTTTCATGGATATACTGCACATTGTAATATAGACATCATTTGTACATGAGCTTTTCTGTGGTGGGACGTTTTGTTCGTGGTCCACAGTTAGTTAACTTTAAGGTAGTTTAGCGTAATTAGCCAACGCCTCGTCCTGCTCTGAGGCTCTGAGGTACGAACTCTTCCTATGCTTTACTGTGTAGTCGCATTTATTTCCTCTTTTTTTTTATCTAAATGCTGTACAAATAGTCTTCATGTATGTTTTAGTAGCATTTCTCTAATTAAAAGAAAAATGGCAGTGCTAAGTTAAGTTAGGTTCAAAAAGTGAAGGATAATGTTTATCTCCATTTCATGGAGCAGGACAGTATACCTAAATCCATGTAACATAATTATTAGCTTTCACGCTATCCTGCTAATGCTAGCTACCTAAAACACCTTCAGCTGAACATGTTGAACTGCATTCTGCCATCTTTCTTTTACAATTGCTGTGTGGAAGGTCACATTCTTATACTCTTTTTCCATGCAGGGAGGGCTGAGTGTTTCACAGGGAGGGGCTCACATACACTAACATGCAGGCACTGCAGGGCCGACCACCAAAGAACAGACAAACTCATACTACAAAACACACAGAGGGAGTGTGACTTCATTCTCTGCTTCGGACGCCCTCACTACATGATATCTTTACATAGCAAATAGTTGTTTGCTGCGATATAAATGATTCAGATCTCATATATAGAACCTTTAAAAAGTAACTTTGGGCAAGATTACCCTTGTTGCTTTCATTCAGCTTTCTAACACCATCTGACAGCTTTATTTTCCTGATAGTTTTCATGACAGACGTAGCTTGATTAACCAGTCTTTGTCACATACAGGCATTAAATTCATACTTTTAAATCCTAATCTAAAATCAGTTCTTTGGCCATTATTCTCCAAAACAAAGTCAAAAAAGGGATAGTGCTACTGGATCAGTTGTGTGTTTGCTGTGAAAGAAATATGAAATAAACTTTCAACTTCCAACATTTGCCTTGTTTAGGTTAACTGAGCTGACTCAGCCTATTTAGTGACTCAAGACAGTTCTCAAATTCAACGGTAACAGAATTTTGCAAAAATACTTTTACATGATTAGTTGCACAAAATAGTCAATTTAGGCAAGTTATGATTTCAGGATTTCACCACCACATGTTCAAAATGGGCTGGTAGAGTTCCAGAAGTTGGTCGTACCCTTGTTTTTACCCTTGTCCTTGCCTTCTGGCATGGCATTGTATCCTTGAGCACAAAGATAACCTGTGAAATTCCTGCTGGCTGCCTTCACAAGAGTGATGATTTAGTGGACAACTTCTGACGCACAGCAGAGGAGTGAAATGTTCTATATGGAGAGGAGTAGCAACAGGTGATAAAGCAATAGACAGCCAACAATGTACTGTACAACCATCTGAAACTGAACAACAGTAGAGTCTACACTAAAAGTTTTTATATCAAAACTTATTCAGACATCCCTGAGAGGCAGTGCATCTTCCATGGCAAAACATCTGTATTTTGACATTAGTTACTTTAGCTTTTGGTTCAGTTTTTATCCAGTGAAAATTGACACTTTATTCCAATAACATCCTGTGTAGAATTGAAATATCTCTGCTTAAGTTTTGTGGGATGATTAGACTGATTTAGAATTGATCCTTGCTATTTTAGGTGGAGTAAAACGCTGTTGCTAGTAATGCATTTGTCATGTCTGGTTATTTTTCTCTGCATGAACTGCTACAGGAAAGGAAGCGTGAACAGTGAGGTAGGAAGGTCAGCACCATGGACAGTGACCTTTCCGTCTTCTGCCCCAGAGAGACACACCTGAAGTCTAACTGTGTAAGTATATGTCCAATATATTTTCTCCACTAAATTACAGAAGTCCCTCTGTAACAACACACAGTATATTCCTGAACTTGACCAACCAGCTCCAAGGTGAACCATGTAAGAACCAAATGTTAAAAAGGGAAAGAATTTCACATCCCATACAGCATGCTTCCGACCTCCAAACATGAACTAACATAATTAGAGCATGTACACACATATTCTGAATACAAAAGTGACTGTTGTACACTGTTCTGTTTCTGTATGAGTTTTAACAGTGACAAGCTAAGTAAACGCTGTCAAACCCTTCTACTCCACCCACCCCTTTATAATATTATTTAGAATAAAATGACAGACAGACAGGCAAATAAACAAACAAACTCTATAGGTTTATGATTGAATAGGCATTGATGTACAACATGAGTACGCATTGCTTTGTATATAGAGAGAAAAGAAATGAAAAGTAAAGAAAAAAGGTGAATAAGAAAGGAAGCCGAGGTTTTAGTACACTGGCAGATGCAGACTTTTCAGAAAAGGGGGCCAGGTGTCAAGTAATTTAGCTGTTTAGTTTTTGCTAAAGGCATTGATCTGTATGGAAAAACATAATAACTGTCATCTTTCAAATCCTGGGACACAGCAGTCCACTTTCTCCTTCCTGCTGCCTCTTAGGAGATCTCATACCCATCAGTCACCTACACCAATACCACAATGCCATACTTAGCAGAACATCTTACATCACTTCACATCACTGTGCCCAAGAAGCATTTGCTCAGACTCTGAGACAACAGCAATCAGGCTAACAGACAGCCCCTTCTATTCTTAAACTTAATTATATCTTGTAGAAAAAATGGATAATATAAAGGTATTCACTAACTTGTTTCTTCTGTGACACAACAAATCAAGAAAACGTGAGATACACAGCTCGCATATAATGGAATATAATAACATAGTCAACATAAATGTTAAAAGAGAACTCTTCATTGTGTAGTGCACTTATCATTATTCATATGATCTCTAATATCTGTTACCAACAGTGCAATAGCACTGAATTGTATAATATACAAAGAAGAAACCTATTTGCCCTTTTCATTGCATTGTTATTTAGGTCCTCTCAGTCCATCTGTTGTTGCATCTGTTGTTGTAACTTATAGGCATCATACTGCACCAAGGTCTCCATTTATGAAACTACAATTAATATCTGCTGATAGCACGCACCCACTGGAACATAAACAAGGTCCCCAATTAGTTGTTTAGATAGATATACACACAGTTGCACTTTGAGAGCTGCCATTTGGAACGAAGACAAAATTACTCTCACAAAGTGTCATATGTACACACTGTTTGTGAAAACTAAACACACTATTTGCATATTATAGTTGCAGATGGAACTGACAGCAATATAGTATAGGCCTCAAACATATGAACCCAGAACTAAGGTAAGTTGTACCACTTGTACATAAATACTAGTAATACAGGTCTAATGCTGACTGCTGATGCTTATGTCAGAGAATATGTAGATCAGTCCTTGTATACTTAAACAAAATGCTTGTTCTCCCCAATTGTCACTATTAACACATATATGAAATAGAGAAAGCTTTAGGTTGTCATCAGGACAGGAGGGTCACCACCCAACAAATAGAGCACTTCGCTAATACTAGTACCTATTTCTAGCAAACATTTTCAGTAGGTAACCGTTGAACTGGAACTGGCATATTATTTATAATTTGATGGCATCCATGATAGACATTCTGAAGGATGTCATACACTGGACAGGCCCTGATATACTTTATCAGTGAGCCTTGCTTAGCTTCGCTAACAACAGGAAGTTCTTTAGTCTGTCCTCCATACAGTGGACCTACATAATGGTGGCAATATGTTTGCCTTCATACCAGAATTCTGAACTCCTTTACTTAGCTAATCTATTCCAGGCCTTAGTGGAGCAGTCAGCTCTCCGTTAAAGGTCCCATTCTCAGCTGTCGTCAGTCCTTGTACCTCTGACTTCTGCAATCACGTGTACACACAAGGGAAGGTGTGAGGCACCTTGCCTCTTAAGTTTGAAATCTGAGCCAACTGTGGTTCTAGATGAGGCTGCTATTGTTAGAATGCTTGTTATTTACTGAGGGTCACTTGAGGAGGTGTTGAGTATTGGACCCTGCCTCCATGTGTCCTTCTCTCATCTTACCCTTCTCTTGGTCTCCATTCAGACAATGAAGTTAGTGGTTGGTGCATTTGCCCTCAGAACTGGAAGACTCCTATAGATTTGAAGGTTTTTCTGCTGATGAGCATCAAACATTGCGCATAACAGGGCAAAAAAGGTAAAGTCTGAACTACATTATATTTTAATGAATTATATAATTATGCACATTCACATTGAATATTCAGTTTTTCGTGTGTAATTGGAGCGGTATTGTGTGTAATGCTACTTGTTACTATGTTCTTGAAAATGAACTGAAGAAATAAGTAGGTGAGAGATTTGCAGTTTTTAGAGGAGATGAGCAAGGCCTACAATTATGGCATGGTTGTTCTTTTTTCAGGGAAAGTATGGACTAATGCTATGCATATATGTGGTAACATGGTGTCAAAAGTTATTAGATATTGCATTTTATATTAGTGAACTAACTTACGAGCATAGTATTATCTGAAAAAAATAATAATTTGCTGATATATGAAATTTCTTCCTTAATCTGTAATAATGTTGCATGTAGAGAGGCAAAGTCACTCCCCTTCCATGGAACACCATTAAACCTTATTTTAGAAAAATATGTATTGTAGTTAACACATAAGAGAAAATATTTTTTTGATCCTGTTTGAATTGTGCCATCAATTACTCCTATGATGTTTGACATTTTTTGCTGTAAGCTAGCTCGTATGGAAACGACAGCCGAGCTCTCAACATGGCCAGACTTGTGATTTTCCTTTCTTTTAATGCTTCTTCCTTCATTCTGGAAGAACAAGGTGAAATGTGTCAAGGTGACGGCCATGTTGGTGTTGGTGAGGTATATTGCACAAGACGGGAGAGCAGTTTCACACAAAACTAAATGATACTTTACCACCATTATGACAAACTGCGACTTTTTTGACTAGCAAAATCAATTCAAATGGGATCAAAAAATGTTTCTAATTGCACATACTATTTGTACTGTGGATGTGTACCAAAATTACTGTCTATATTAATGGACAGTCAGATCGCATAGATGTTCATATTCAACACAATACTGCTTATTATGACAAGATTTAAACCTCCGTGTAGCCTCTCCCTCTAGGCCAGGTTATGATCTGCAGGCTGTTTTGAGTCCATAATAATAAAACTAATTAGGTGGAAAGGCCCATCTACTTCCAGCATCCAGTGAATCATGCTTTGAAAAGGGAATTCCAGCAGGACTTTAACCACTCAGTTAAAAGAGCAACTTAAGACATTGATGACTTGTGGTTTACGTTTTCACCTGGCTGCACCATGATGTCACTGTTAGGTAGAAGTGCAACAGAGCACACTTCTGGCCACATCCAATCAGTGCTGCTGGGTGTGATCAGAGGTGCAACACAAATAGCTACCATTAGTGATCCATAATATATCCATAACTAATCACAATCTCCCTAATGTAGAGCAATAACTATTTTAATGTATTGAAAATCTCTCAGTATTTTCACTTAAACCTGGAAATAATCAGAAAGGATTCAGAAACATTTAAAATGGCAGCAGTAGCACTGACCAACCTAACTCCTTTGTACAAAAGGTCAGATTTCCTTGAGTTGTATCCATTCTATTGAAGTATAAGTTAAGTATAAGTTAAGATGACACTCAGGTGAATTTGATCTACTCATCAGAAGTTCATTTGAATGATTCAACTTGTAGCCAATGTTCACCTGTTATAAATGTGGCAGTGTGATAGTGGAAAACGTGGCATCAGAACTAAGTCAAAGTGTCAGAAGTGAAATTGCTATTATGGCTCAACCAAAGGTTTTTAAGGAAAACTCGAAATGCTTTGCAGAAACTAAAAATAGCATGAGGAATTGCATAATATTAAATTTGTTCTGATTTTATGTGGATTCTGGCCGCTGTATATACACATTTTTATTAACCATTTGCACAGACAAAGATCGACTTTGTTTTAAAAATGCTTGAAATGCTTGTTGGAGTTGTTCTGCAATGACGTGTATGGCTACATTCTTCTGACAGTATGAATTAGGCATAATAGTAATTGTTATACCTCCAGTTAACTTAAGTGTCACCAGTATCCTAAGATTTTGTAAAATTGTTATATATATGAGGAAGTTAATAAAGCCAAGGCACAGCTTGAGATGCAGATAAATTTTATTCTACTGAACAATTGGCATGCTTAGGGAGACACTATTCAGACATCAGGTGCCTCAGACAGAAGAATTTCATTCCATGAGTTTTACTCTTCATCGTGTCCCTTCTGAAATGACAGAAAAACAAGTAAACAATAAATAAATGAAAACATATTTTGTTGTTATTTAAAAGATTAATTTTCAAATGCATTATAATTTGGGATCAGAACCTTTACATTTTGAACATTCACTGTTTTATATATTAGAAAGTTTTGTGCACACTGTTTATCTGGTTGCATTAATGAGTTCTGGTAGCTATATACTGACTGGCCAATAATCAGCACTGTAGCCTTTTCTCTTTAATCCCATTTAATCTCTTTTCTCTTTAAAGATAAATATATTGTAATTTATGTTATACTGCATATTATTTGATATTTTAATTGGAATACATCATCCAGTTTGCAGCAACATTTATGCTATTTTTATTGTAACCTCAATCGGCCAAAAACAGGCACATGCAATGTGCCCAACACAACAAAACTAAAACAAATAAAAAATTAATAACTAACCTTTGACCCCACATCACGGCTCTTGGCACGTAGCTTGTTGACCTGAGACTCAGCAATGTCAGCTCTCTCTTCAGCCTCATCAAGCTCATGTTGAAGCTTGCGGAACTTGGTAAGATTAGTGTTGGCCTGTTCCTCCTGTAGAAAAGAAACACGTTATCCTCATTGGAGCCTGACATGTGTGTAGCCCTAATATGAAACAAGGTTTTTTTGGTGTAAAATGTTTTAATAATGT